>VMDO01022105.1:0-34106 GCA_007922755.1 Pedetes capensis
AAAAAGCAAAAAAATGGGCTGGGGGTGCAGCTCAGTGGTCCAGCACTTGCAGAGCATCAAGCGCAAGGCCCTGGGTTCAACCCCCACTACCACCAAAAAAAAAAAAAAAAAGAATTGGTACAAGGTTTTCACAGTAGAGTGCATATGAACTTTTTTATGTCCCTGACTTATTAGGGAGGATATATGCTCTTTAGACAGAAGTGGCAAGATGTGTTTGGTTTTAGGTGCCATAGACTAGGATGTTATCATTTATAATAAAAGAAGAAAAATTCATTAGGATTTATCCTCTTGCCCCATCACTACCTGCCAACATACACAGAGCGTGTAAAAGAGGAAGGTGTGGTTAAAGAGAGAAAAAAGGAGAGAAAGAAAGAGAACTAATCATTAGATAGAGTGGTACAAGTAAATCTTCCAGAAGTATGCCCACTCCCACCCCCATATCTCTCTGGGTGAGGGGGTGGAGTGAGATAGAGACAAAGAAGAGAGAGACATAGTACATCTCACACCTACTTTGAAGGTTTGATTGCAGGCAACAAACAAACAAACAAACAAACAAACAAAAGTAGATGTGCTGGTCTGCTCTGCTCTGATATAACAGAATACCAGAGACTGGATGGTTTAAACAACAGAAATGTCTTCTGTCACTGTTCTGGAGACTAGAAGTCCTAGAGCAACATGCCAGCAGGGTTATTTTTTGACAAGGCCTTTCTTCTGGCCTTTAGTATGCTTCTGTCTATCACTTTTCCTCTGTGTGAGTACAGGAAGAGAGAGGTCTGTGATGTTGCTTCATCTTCTTATAAGGACCTCTGCCCTATCACATTAGGGCTCCACTCTATGACCTTATTTAATCTTCATTATTTCTTAATGGCCCTACTCCAAATGCTGGTCACTTTGGGTATTACAGTTTCAATTTGTGAATTTTGGGAGCAGTCACAATTCAGTCCCTAACAGTAGGAGACACCATGTTTAAAAACCCTAAAAACAAATGAGACAAAAGGGTAGAATCACAAATGACAAGGGTCAAGTTTCTGAAAATAAATCTACCTCATAAGGACCTAATCTGGTGTATTGGCCTAATTCTGTACACAGTCTCCATGTCAAAGGTATAAATGCCATCAGTTACATGACCTACAATATCAGTAAACTCTTACTTGCTGCTCAGGAGAGCAAAGCTCTTTAGAGCCAAGTTCTGAAAGACATTTGCCCAATTTCAATTACACTTTAGAGTTAAATTTTATGATGGCCCTACTGCAAATTAGGAGAATGCAAATCAAACATTTAGCACAAGTGATTTTATGAAAGACCCACATAATATGGGCCAAATGCAAAGCTAATTGGTTCACTTTTCAACCAGCTTAGTTCAATAATTATTATATATTGAAAATAAATCATGAGTAGTGTGAAATTAATGACCACTTCTGATCTTTGCTCATTAGTATTATAGTATTGTGCATATTTTTAACTAAAGAAAAAATCAAAATTTCCAATTTGGATACAAAAAAGCTTCTTCTTTTTCTGTCTGTTCTCCAACCAAATATGCAGTTTTGTTTTTATTTTAAAAATTTGAAGCAGTTTGAGCACTTGCAAGCAGCATGTGACTTCTTTAAACTGTATTTGAAATTCTTGGAGTTTTATAAGAAAGTGAAGAAATAATTTCACAGATAAAATAATTTATCACAAAAGGACTTCAGCATGAGAAGATATATCTAAATGAACTAGCAAAGTCTATTTATAAGTTAGAAGTTTCTGAACTCACAGCTTGGCTGCTAAAAAGGATATAACTATTCTATTTTTGTATTAGTTCAATAAACACAAATTAAAATGGTATGTGAATTGTCATGTGTCTCTGAAACTTCAGTTTTCAGTAGGGCCGACTCTCAATGGAGATACACAACATGTAGGTTTCTAGAGATAAGTCACTGGTCCCAAGTAGTTCTATTATATGCCTGCACTTGCAAAGTCCTCACCTTAGCCTTTCACAAGTTAATGTTAGTAGCTATCACTTTAATGTGCAGGGGTGTTAGGAGAGTTTACATTTCTCAAGGCAGCAGATGACCTGATCAGAAAATCTGGACCCCAGTACCATAATCAGGCTTTCCTTAGTCCGCTTCCAAACTCCCCTTTGCTTTCTCTAAATGAAATATCAGTTGGGAATGAACCTGTTTGATTTATCACCTCCACCATATACATTAAGTATTTTCCATACTTGGAATTTTTGGTGAAATTTTGATGTTAAGCACTGTTCTGCTGCCTGTGACATTTTTCTTTATCTCAATATTGTACTGTTATTCAGTCAATACATGTTCACATCTTGTCTCCTGAACATAGAAAAACAGCCTGCAGAAAGAGCAGGCTTTGGTGTCAGGGTAGATCCTAATCCTCTGTCTTATTGCACCAAGCACTAGTTATAGGATTTCTAGCCATTTTTTAACCTTCCAAGATATAATCATTATTCTGAGGACATGACTGGGTGTGACGGAGCAAAGAGTTAGCTGAATGGCTATTAGTGAGGCACCACTAGTCTAAAGCCAGCACTGGTTCCATTTACATGGGTTTGAGGTTTCAGTGTTCTTTGCATGTTTGCAGAAGCTTTTCTTCAGGGGCATTCAGCTTTCAATACCTTTAAGGAAACACATTGAGAAGATCAAGGGGAGGATCACATTTAAGCTGAGTGCAAAACCCAAAGCTCACTTAGATATCCCTAGCTCATTCCACCACTGCATAGACATATGTGCTGGCAAAGACAAATGTTTTTCCTGGCTCATCCTCTCAAATATGCAGACAAATCCTTGATGGCAGTAATATGAGTTCTGTTTGCTGGTGCCAAACTGCACAGTCAGTGTTAGAAAAAAGTTGAACATCCAATGGTGGTTGTTGATCACTATGAGTGGCTTTATTCTTTCTTGAACTGAAGTTGTTCATTGCAACGTGTTGGGTAGGGTTTGTCCAGAGTAATTTTTAGAAATTCATGAACATGGTTATTTGTTTTTGTTGAGTTTCCCCCAACTCCTTTAAGATCCGCTTGTTCAGAGCAAGCATTACAAGTACCAACACACAAAAGAGTTGTACTGGGTATCCTGAAAGGGCTGCTAGAAAAGATGCAAAGACATTACAAATGAAAAAAATGAAGGAGGGGCAAGTATTTGTTTTAATATTTCAAATGGTACAAGTAGTTGGTTATTAATGATCATTCTGTGAAAAACCTTGGTTTGTGTCTTTGGAGGCCAGTTTTATTCTTCCAACCTTGATCCTGAAAAATCCTCCTCTCCTCCATCCCCACTGCAGCTGTTGTTGCCCGTTGTAACTGTGAGGGCTCTGTGATTACAGCTTAAATATTTTATGGTAGCTTGAGATTGGATTTGTTTCATTCTGTAACTATTATGTTGTCATGGCAAAAGTCTTGTGTAATATGAGAACCATAATTTCCATTTCACAAAGAAAATAATGATTCTTCAAGCTGACTTAAAGAGCTCAACAATTTCAATGAATAGCAAAGAACCCATATTTGTCTGTGGACTATACTTAGAGTACATGGGCTTGTTACACATGTAAGAAAGTATGGGTAAATCGTCACTAATTAATGTCATGTGTTATCATATGCTCCTGTGTACCTCAGCATTTGTGATGGAAGCATTTGCTCATCATTTCTTACCACTTGTCCTTTTAACAACATGGAGATATTCTCCTTAGGAAGTTCAGAACATTCTCCAGAATTCACGGAAAAACATATTCCTTTTTTTGAGCCGGTTTTGAACTTCTTTATTGAATCCAAATCATTGGAATCTTCATTGTTTAAGCAACTGTTGTAAGAGAAATCTTAACAATAAACCAGCTTTACTTTCAGAAGGAATGTGAAATTAATGACTTTAGTGGCAACTTATTTGGAATTTGTGAATATTTTCACAAAAGTAATGACTACAGATATAAAACAAAACAAAGAAATCACTGCTGTCATTATTCTCAGGGTAACCTGGTTTAAGTGTATTTTTTGCTTCTCTTATGCTTGGAGGACACAGACTGCAGGAAGATCCAGTTTTTGAACAACAGGAATTTAGGTTTTCTCATAACCCTGTGGGTGGTTCCACAGGTCTCGTCTGGAGTCCCCGGAACAGTGTCTGTCAGATGGCAGCCATGTCCACTGCACTGAGAGGACAAAGATGGCTTCATTCATAAGTCTGGGAGTTGTTGCTGTCTGGTGGCTGGGGTACCTAAGTTCTCATTGAACTCCATCTGAAATATCTCACTGGTCAGTGTCCTTCATCCTGTATCCTCTCATTTTACTTTATTTTGTAGCTTATTTCTCAGGGTGAGTGGAACATTTTTTAACATCTCAAGTCCATTTCTCATTGACTACCTCTGTTATTTTCAGGCATTAAGTCTCATATTTTGCTACATTCACTCTGTTTTCTTGGCTACTTTTTTGACAACCTATTTTTATAGCTTTTATCACCTTTGTAACTAGCATGTATTGCTGGTTTCTGTCTATTCATACATTGGAGTGAATCTCCAAAACAAAATAGTATTGTAAATTCTTCATAACTAAGTGCTTAGTTTGCACAGTTCTGAATTATGTATTGTGATTCTTTGCAAAGCACTCTTTCACTTCTGTGCCCTTTAAAGAATTATTTTTATAAATGTCCTATGTTTATTTCTTTTTTAATATCAACTGCATTTCTCTATTTTATTTTTAAATGTATACTTTTTGATATCAACTAAACATATGCTACAGTTTTAGTGTCTTCTGTCTATTTATTCCACTTTTTTTCCAAGACTGGGAATTGAACCCAGGGCCTAGCACATTCTAGGTAAACACTTCGCTACTGAGCCTTACTCCCAGCCTCTATTTTATTTTTTATGTTTGAGATAGTGTTCTCTCATTAAATTATGCAGATTACTTCTACCCTAGTTTTGCAGGTAGCCTCTGGCTTTGAGCTTGTGATCCTCTTCCTGTTCCTGGGATCACATGTATGCACTACGTTATTGTTAGGTGCTGTGGAGTCGGTGTCCAACTCATAGCAACCCAATGACAACAGACAAAACACTATTGTCATGGTTCTCTGCTATTCATAGGGTTTCCAATGGCTGGTAGCCTCTGGCTTTGAGCTTGTGATCCTCTTCCTGTTCCTGGGATCACATGTATGCACTACGTTATTGTTAGGTCCTGTGGAGTCAGTGTCCAACTCATAGCAACCTAATGACAACAGACAAAACACTATTGTCATGGTTCTCTGCTATTCATAGGGTTTCCAATGGCTGATTGTTTTTTGGAAGTGGGTTGCCACATCCTTCTCCCAAGCCTACAGCATCTGATGTTCCCAGGCAGTCTCCCAACCACGTACTAACCAGGTCTGTCCCTGCTTAACTTCCGAGATCTGAAGCAATCTGATGCCACAGTGGTATGGCTGCAGGTGTGTGCATTATAGTGCCCAGTTAGTTTTCTTCTTTTAACAGAGAAATATGATCCAACAGTAAACTCCAAGAAAGCAGAACTGGACCCAAGTGAACACACTCTCTTTAAAGCTCTAGCTAAATCAGCTGCTGGTGACTTTTGGTTGCTGGTCATTTACGTACATTGATAACCACCTGGAGTCCTTGCTACCAGTGCCTATTCTATACATCATTCAACTTCAGGGAGTCGAAAAGCAGTGTCTGGAGTCGTCTACAAGCAGTGTCTGGGATTGAATACAATTAACACAGTAAGGAACTAAAGAGACGTACCTGGCAGAAATATTCTGAAAGTGTATATCTGCCATCATGAAACCCAGGTTTCTATTTATTTTGGTTGAGAAAGAGAAGTATAAAGTTTCCTTTTTTATTAAGTTCATACCCTGAACAGTAAATACCATGAAAACCTCAAATCATCACATAATAAATAGGTTTGGTAAACACCATGCAAAAGTCACCTTATTATAAATAATATTACATCTAACCACAATTAAAGAGAAAACAAACATGAACATCACTTCCTTGAATTAATTGCAGTGAGATGTGGTTTATGTGATCATCTTATCTTGAACACCTTTGCTGCTGTTTACTTTTTAATTTTACTGGATAAGCTTTGTATATCATCTCTTGAGTAACATTCATTTCTCAATTCTCAATGCAAAAGATGATTTGTCTTAATTTATCACTAAAATGTCATGAAGGATCAGATATAGAGCCTTTTCAGGCAAGGTTGGAATAGCTTGAGGAACACTAAAAGAAAGAAATTAAGAATTTAACTATATTGTTCTGTTGGTTGGAAATAGCAAAGTGATTTCATCAGTCTGGGGATCTTACCAAGTACTTAATGTTATTTATGTTTATTATTTCTAAGTGACTTTTCTCAAGAAAAGTGTGGAGATTTTTCACAATTTTCATATTTTCTAACCAAAATAAATAAATCAAACATATTGAGGAAAGAAAATGGGTTGAAGGAGATATGAAGTGCATCGAAAAAAATAAAACAAATCATAAGCATGACAAATAAGAGCATTTAAGCCACATGGGTGGTAATTGAAGGAAGGCACCATTCTGTGAGGATGGCTGAGGATCTAGTGGGGATAGGGTGGCCTCTAAAAGGTCACATTGTCTCCATGTTGATAACAAAACAAGACCTGGGATTCTCAGGGGTTAATTGAACCCTTTCCACACCAGACAACGTTGCCTGCTTGGAATTTATATGACACTTTCATCCTAAGCAATGGCACACTTCTGAAGTCCTCTGCTGCCTCCTGCCCCTGAATTTGATGGATGGTAATTATTATTTTACAGAAATGAGACAGAAGCTCCAGAGCAGTTAAGTGACTTGCAAACTCAAATGATGGTTCTGAGGGCTGATCCCAAAACTCAGGGCTAATCTCATTCTCCAGCTATTCCTCAGAAAGAATGATTTTATTTATTTTTGAGAAAAAATATAATTTTCAGAGTAAATAGTTATAAAAGTGCTGTGTTCTATATTTACAAGAGATTATAAAACTCAGCAATTATTACAAATAATCTAATTTAAAATATGAAAGGTTCATATGTAAAAGGTGCACTATTAATGTTTTGTCAAGTGTTTGAAAGTTCTTGAGAGAGGACACATTTACAGGGATAATTTTACCTGTGATGATTACCACTTTTATGGCATCTGCTCTGGCCTATAGAGTGCAGGGTTAAGGAGAAGACACACAACTTATCCTGCAAGAAAATTGGAAAGATCTTAGCTTTGAGTTGTAGTATTTCCAGATGGTTGAAATCGAAAGCAGACTTCCTCTCCTTGCCTGTTCCACCAAAACTTTATACAGCAGTAAATAAACTCTTATTTGCTTGTGCCACATTTTATTGCAGAATAAAGGATTGAGGTAACCAATTTCTCAGGGAATGAATCTCTTTGCCGTGTACTTTGAAGGCTGAATGCTGCTTCTGTGTTAAAGCAGGAACACATAGCTCCTGATTTTAACTGCGAGAACACTATAGAATTTTGTCATTCTTTAGTTTTATTGGCTTTTCCCATTAGTCATTTCTAAAACGTGCAGAAAATGCTCTCAATGTCTATTTCCACAGATTGGCTGAAAAGCACAACAATGTTTGTTCCCCATAATATTTAAGTATTAGGATTCTATTCATGGAATATTTTAGTATATTCATTTACATTGCATATAGAATAATTAATCTTAACAATTTTGAGAAAAATGATGACCTTGAAAATCTAAAGTTTAAAAATACTAATGTTCTGGGCAGAAGCATGAGACAAAGGAAACAGCGTTGACAAATAGAGTGCTGTTCTTAGGTTCCGTAAAGCCAGTTCCAACTCATAGCAACTCTCACAGAGTTTTCAGTGGATGATTGTTTCAGGATTGCTTTGAGAGTGGATTGCCATGTTCTTCTACCATTTTTGCGGTGCTGGGGATCAAACCTGGGTCCTCAGAGAGGGCAGAGCAGGTGCTCTACAAACTGAGCTAAACCTTGGCCTGACAAATGGCTTAGGAATTGTTTAATTAGATTTCAAATGTGTAATTGAAACTCCTTTTCTTACATATAATTTAGATCTCATTTATTGGGAAAAACTATATTTCAACCACTATCCTTTGCTATTTTCTGGGCCTTATATGTTGAGTAAAGATAATATGGTGTGTATATTCAGAGGAATCAAAGAGAATCTGTTTATTGAATACCTGTAATGTATGTGAAACTTGGAACTAAAATATGACAAAATATAATAAAATTGCTTCAAGCCTTGTATCTAATATCCTCAAGCTATCTTCATAATAAAAATAGAATGAATTATTGTTGCGGAATCATCTCATTGCTATTTTTTTCTTTCACCACTGTGCCTGCTGAAATTGAACAATTATGTTCCTAATCTTCAAATGTATGGACAGATGTTAAAAGGCCATGTATTTCCCCAGAATGGCAGTCTTGAGATGACTAATCTGGAGTGAAGCAAGAACTTACTATGTGCCTGAAAATGAAAGTTGGAAAAAAAGTATTGATTTTATTCTCTAGGATATATCTATAAACATCCTCCTTGGATAGCAAGTAGAAAGGAAAAAAGATAGGTATGATAAAGTTGGGAGAGATGGTAGATGGTTGAATGTGCTAACTAGTCTGGTTTATTTCTGCAAACACATGCTTAATATCAACTAGGTACTAGGCACTGACCTTGGCACGGCTATTCAGTGATGAAAATGACACTGTATTTGATCAAGAAATGAACACTCCAGTGTGGTTTGTATTTTATCCATCTTCACTTATATGTAGGTAGCCTTTCTAGAAAGGATGATTATGGGAAGGTAAGTATAAACCAGGAGATTAAGAGTGGAAAGGGGTTCAAATGCAGAGGGCAATCTGAACAAAGGCACAGAAAAAGGCATGTGGGGGATTTAGTGACTACAGGAGATTTTAATTACGATGGCAGAAAATCTAGAGGCAAAGAATATGAGAAGCAACTGAAGAGGGACGTATAGAACCTATACTTAACACTATGAGTGATAGCAAAAGAGCATAGTAGACTTTCAAGGAAGATAGTCAAATGGTTGAGTTTGTGTTTGGATGGATCAGACTGTGTCTTGGATTAGAATGGAGCGATACTACCATCAGGTAGACTAACTGAGAGGTTATTACTGAAGTCTGGGTGCATGACAATAGTGGAATTTTCCTTCAGAGCACTAATCACAGTCCAAAATAATTATTCCCCTCTTTGGTACATATGTGATTGATATTACCTTCTTTGTGAAATAATAAGTGCTATTCTGGCAGCAAATGTGACTTATTCACTGTGATACCTCCAGCAACATTTAGCAAATGCCTGACAATGACGGATTAATGAAATTTTTTTGATGCTTGGGTGTGGAACCAAGGGCCTTGCACATACTTTGCCAGTGCTCTATGACTGGGCTGCACATCCAGTGCATTTTTAATATTTTTTATTGAGACAGGGTCTTAGTAAGGTATGGAGGCTGCCTCTGGCTTCAAACCTGTGATCCTCCTGTATCTGCCTCCTAAATTGCTGGGATTACAGGGGTGAGCCATTGCGCCCAGCAACAAATACTTATTTATTGATATAAGATTGAATGACCAGAATGGAATCAATAGGAATAAATGCAAAGCAAACTACAGATTTAAAAGGTATCCAAGAGACAAAGGGCTAATAGAACTTGCCAAGCAAAGTTAATAATGACATCTGGATGCTCGTGTTCAGTAAGCATGTGAGGCCCCAGGACTAGGCCTAGCAAAATGCTAAAAATGTTAATTCTGGACTCTTCTTAGCTCAAAGCCCAGCATCCCAACTTCCTAGCTGTGTGTTTCTGCACAAGTGATTTAACATATCTTCAGTTTTAATGGATTCAGTTCGTTCAAATGTAAACATGGGAAAGAATATAGTACCTGCTCATGATGTACTCCTGAAAAGTCACAGGAGTTAATGTTTGCAAAGCACTTAGAACAAAGCCTGGCAGACAGCATATGCTCAATGAAAAGCTCAGATTAAATTCTCATCAAGTCATTAGTCATTACTGACTCTTTCATTGCGGAGAGGTGACTTTGCATTGAAATCTCAGCAGTATTCTTTCAGTTGCTCTTCACTGCTCCTCTGAAAGGGTTTGTTGTTTTTATTTAACAAATGGCAGGTCAGAAGCCCCAAATTAGTGGTGTGTTAAAGTTCACACAGATTGTCAGTATCCAAACTGAACTGAAACAAAGATGCTTTGATGTCCCAACAGTGCTTCCTACTACCTTTCTCCAAAGGATAGCATTCTGCTAGCGATGTAGGGGTAGAGAGCTTAAAAGGTATCATTGGCAATTGATGTCACACTCAAGGTCCTCTTAGTCAGTACAGATGTGCCTAGTAAATGGCAACACCAAAAGCTTTAGGGAAATTCTTCAGGCATGAGACTCTTGTTAACACACTGTTGAAGACTTATCTTCCAAAAATTGAACTAAAATATTTTCATGTCTAAAATTCATGTCTAAAAATTGTTCTTATTGTTGTTAGATGCCTTTGAGTGGAGTCCAAATCACAGTGACCCTCATAGGGTTTTCAATGGCTGATTATTTCAGAAGTGGGCTGCCAAGTCCTTCTGTTTTTGAGGTGCTGGCGATCAAACCCAGGGATGAGAGAGCACAGAGCAGCACTCTACCCACTGAGCTAAGCTCCAGCCATGGGAAATTAAATTACTTAATTTTACATTAAGTTTTTGTTAACCAGAGGTTCTTCTTTTGCATGAGACTCTAGTTGAGTAGATTTTTTTATTAGTTTGTATCCTCATCTAGAGTAGTTTTATGTTCATCATCCACTAATCTTTACATTGTATTTCTCATAGAGCACTTCCTTGCAAAAAATGAAATAAAAAATAATGGAGAGATAGATGGGAGGAAAGAGAGTGGAGTAAGAGTTTTACAATGTACCCTTGGGAGACATGAAGGAAATTAAATAAAAATACTATGAGGTTTAGAAATGGCTTTGAGGGACTATATGAGGTGATGTGCAGGGGTATGAGTGCAGAGAACCTAAGTGGACAAAAGTAGTGTGCTCTGTGACCTTCTGAAATGTGCTCACCAACATGGACACCAAAGTGAGAAAAGGAATTTCGTGGGTGTGGAGAGTGGGTGCTCTGTGGTAGTCTGAGGATCAGGACTGATCTCTCAAGATTTGTTATCCATCTAGTGAAGAGGAGTAGACATTGAGAATAAACTATGAAAAAACCCCATTGTCTGAAAGTAATTTTACCTTTGTTTTCCTAATTGCATGCCTTTGGTTGTTACTGGTGTTTTGTATGCCTGTGAAAAACTTATGTTTCCGATGATTCACTCTTTTATTTTACAAAATATAGGTCAAGGAAGGATTCTTTTCTAAGGATTTTGAAAAACACTAAGAAGGAATTTTTTTTCCAAGAGTAGCAAATTTACAACTATCTCATTAAAACTGTGGAAAAGGAAAGAAAGGTTTCTTTCAAAAAGGGAGAGGCAGTGGAAGTGAATTTTATATTGTCCAGTATTCCTATTTTAAGGCATGCAAAACTCCATTGACAATCTTTTTGGGAAATATGTTTTATTTATCCCTTCTATTCTGATATATATGAAATACATAAAGGCTTTCATTGATCATTGCATTTATGTTTCTACTAATCACTTATGTGAGGAGAAGGATGTGAAAATCCACTCCTGAAGCAATCCTGAAACAATCAGCCATTGAAAACCTGAGGGCCACTATAAGTCAGACCTGACTTGACAGTACTTAATGACAATAATCATTTATGTTTCTACTAACTATATTTTGGAGCTGGGATTTAGCTCAGATGGTAGAGCTCTGCGCTGCAGTCTCTGAGGTCCTCAGTTCAATTCCCAGTACCACAAAAATGGGAGAAGGACCTGGCAATCCACTTCCAAGGCAATCCCGAAACAATCAGCCATTGAAAACCCTATGAGGGTCGTTATGAGTCGGATACCAACTTGACGGCGCCTAACAACAACTACATTTTGTTGTTAAGTGCCATTGAGTCAAATCCAACTCATAGCGACCCTATTTATAACAGAAGAGAACACTACCCAACACTGAACCACACACATATTCTTTTTATATTAGAGCCCAATGATGTAGCCACTATGTTTCTTCTCATTTGGAGTTGTGCCACATCAGTAAAAGGAAGTCTCAAGAGTTCTACTCTATTTCCATCATTAAGGTCATCACCACTTTGAGAAGGCAAATGTGCTCCAGTCATTTTTTGAATGCCTTTCAACCTGGGGGACTCATTCTTAGGCATTCTGCCTGACAGTGTTTCTCTGCTATTCATAGGGTTTTCAATTGCTTATTGTTTTGGGAGTGGACTACCGGGTCCTTCTCCCTAGTCTGTCTTTGTCTGGAAACTCAGTTGTAACCTGCCCAACATGAGTGGCCCTGCTGGTATCTGAAATACTGGTGGCATAGATTTTAGCATCATAGCAATATGCAAGTCCCCACAGCACAACAACCTGACAGACACATGGGAGAACTATACTCTAAAATCATGTGATTTTTATATTTTAACAGAAAATTGGAAATATAAGCCTCAGTTGAGAGAAATGTATATCATTTTATATTTTCAGCCTGTACCTCTTGGGTTTAGAGGCCCCATATATTGTTGTTGTTGTTGTTGTTGTTAGGTGCAATGGAGGTGGCTCTGACTCACAGCCACCCTCATAGAGTTTTCAATGGCTCATTGTTTGGGGATTGCTTCCATAGTGGATTGCCATGTCCTTCTCCAGTTTTTGCTGTGCTTCAGATTGAACTGTGGTCCTCAGAGAATGCACCGTTACACTCTATCAACTGAGCTAAACCCCAGACTGCCCCATATGTTAATCACCTGTAATGTAATGCACTAAATCCTTTTGGTTTTTTTTTTTTTTTCTGAATTTACTTGCATTACACAACATGCAGAATATCGATAATCCCAGTGACTCAGGAAGCTGAGGCAGAAGGATCATGAGTTTGAGGACAGAGGCAGCCTGCACAATTTAGGGAGACGCTGTCTCCCCACCCCCAAAATATATATATATATATATATATATATATACACATATATATATATATATATATATATATATATATATACGTGTATATATATATATATGTTAAAAAGTAATGTTCACATTAACGACCAAAGTTTCTTCCTTTTTCCAGTGTTCTCAATTTGTGAACATTTCCATCTTACTTGTGAGAGAATAAGGCTTGGTCTTACATGATTCATTTAAAGAAAGTCAATATATAAAAAACGTTCAACTCTAATGAATCTAAAATACCACTATTTTTGAATATTAGCAGTACTGAAAATTAGACTTGGACAAGTAGGACTACTGTTCTGGTACACCTCCAGGGAGGTGTGCCCATCAGGAACATGGACACACATACACACTTTTAGATCTTGCTCTGATAATGAAGTACTCTGGTATTGCCTGCCGTCACTGCCAGAGCCAGACTACCAGCCTATGTGGCCATTTTCCCTGAGTTTCTAATGACAAGATGGCCAGTGTGAGCACCACAGTCTCACTGAGAGGCCAATGGATATCTACTTATGGGGGAAGTCAAGAACTGAGAGGTGAAGTACACACATGAAAGATCCCAAAGAATTCAGCTACATGGAGGGAAAGTGGTCTTGACCGTACAATATTCTGCAAAGATCAAAACATGTCCCATGATAATGTTGGAGGAGACAGATAAAAATCAGCCTTCTCAAGCATTCTTGAAGAATTATACTCTCTCCCTTAATGAACACTTGACAACATTGGAAAATGTTTTAAATTTGTATCTTCACTTAGAGGATGTATCCCAAAAGAATATTCTAAATAATATTACAAGAAAACATCCTTTCTTCATTGATTCAGTTACTCAAAACAAAATAAATAAAAACCAATTGAATGTCTCCTGCATTCCAGACATTAATTTTGGTTCCAGGAGTATATCAATGTACAAGAAAAGGTTAAGTTCTTGTCCTTAAGGAGATTACTAGTTTTCATTGAAAGCAGAATATAGTAAGTAAATTAAGAAACAAACCTAATTACATAAATTTACAACATTAAGGGAACAGGAAAGGAGAATTGGAAAACTATTTACAGATATTATGTGTGTGTGTGTGTGTGTACATACATAAGGTGCCAAAATATGGGTACATATTTTAGAATGAAAACTTTCTATTTTGCTGTTTAACAATGTATGGCTTTAGCTTTCAGTTGATTAATACTATCTTTTGACCAAACGTCACACTACATATTGCTACCATAATTCAATTCAGCTTCAAAAAGTGATACATACATCTCTTAAATTATGCATATTTTGGCACCCCAGGTATATACATACATAGATTATATATGTATGTAATATGGCCATTAAAATACCATAGTAGCAAATAAAAATTGACAATTAAAATATCCATTAATATGGAATGCATTTTAAAAAGCATAGTATAGCTAGGTAAATAGTATTCATTATATGGCTGTTAAAAAGGTGACAGAATTTTGTCCAATACAGAGTGAAAGACACACGCTATGGTACATTATAAGTAATATGCTTCCTTTGCTTAAAATATGTGGAGAGATGAGGGAGGAGAGGGTGATCTCAATGTAAACAGTGCAACTTCATGAGTACATTGGAAAAATAGGGGAATATAACACAAATATGCATTTGAGTTTTACTACATATTAGCCATAAACCTTATAGGTTGATGAAAGTGTTGCCAGAAGTTATCCAAAGGATGCATAATGGAAAAAGCCAGTGCTGTATTTCTCTGTACCCTATCATCATTTACTGATAAAGGAGACAAAAAATAAAATAAAATAATAAGAAATATAAATATGTATGTATGTGTACACATGTGTCACACACAAACATGTATGCTTCTATTTGTGTGTCTGTGTGGGTGTGCATGCATGTCCTTTTATATCTGTACATAAAATATCTAGGCCCTCAGAGCACGAAGAGTTAACAATGACATCTTTGACCAAATGGAACGGGAAGTACATTGTTCATTAAAAACTCTCTTGTTCTGTTTTAGCTTTTTACCATATACACTTACTACTTTTTGACAAGAAGCAAATGGTATTTTAAAGCCCTGGATTAGGTTAAAAAGGAAGTGTGAAATGTAGACCAAATGCAGTGGGCTTATAGGATGGCTGCAGGAAAAGACCATGCTCCCTCTGGATTAAGGAGGTGTAAACCTAAGTAGTTGATACACATGGAACTCTGTGAGCACATTTCCAGGGACACACTGAAATGTAGAGAATCAGTTGAACTACTTTTTAATATGGGATATTTCACCTTGGATAAAATTTAGAAAAAAAATTAAAATCATCCAAGGTTTCAGGTTGGGGAAGCAGAACCATTGTAAGGATAGTTTGTCATAGGTGGTAAGGATGTTTGGCAGCTTTCAGTGCTATTCACACTGTCTTAGGAAGCTGTGAGCCTGGAACAAAAGAAAAAAGAATTAGGCAGAAGCTCTGGATACAAGGTGTGGGGTTAGGCTGAGTGGGACAGTAGAGGGGGCACACTGCTCCAGATGAGAAGCTGTGTCCTCCTACCCCCAGCATCCTGTGATTGTCCCTGTGAAGAAACAGGAGGCAGAAGCCAGCTAGAAGGGATGAAGGAGAGCCCAAGTTCAGAATGGAGGACAGAAGATAGAGCTGGAATGGACCCCTGGGGCTGTGGGAACCAGAGAGAGCAGGGGAGATATCCAGGTCCCCTGCTGGTATTCATAAGAGCGTAAGTTAGGGGGCTGTGATTCAGCACCAGCACCAGCTCTCCTGTAGCACTTCCTGCAACACAAAGTTGTGCCACTGTCTCAGCTTGATATGCATGTTCACCTAGAATGCCACTTTACCAAGGACTAAGGATACCTTCACAAAGGAAATATAGTATTTCAAAGAATACGGACTGTAGCCGGGCGCAGTGGTGCATGCTTGTAAGCCCAGCAGCTCCGCAGGCGGAGGCAGGAGGGTTGCAAGTGCGAGACCAGAGGCAGTCTGCAAAATTTAGCTAGACCCTGTCTCAAAAAGTAAAAAAAAAAAAAAAAAAAGGGCCAAGGGTGCAGCTCAGTGGTCCAGCACTTGTAGAGCATGCAAGCACAAGGCCCTGGGTTCAACCCCCAGTACTGAAAAAAAAAAAAAAAAAGGATAGAGACTCTGAAGTCAGACTTTTGTGGATCAATTATCACTTCTCAGTTCAAGACCTTTAGACAAGCTACTCAATCTGTCTAAACTTAAGTTTCTTTATCTATGAATGGAATAACAATGCTACCTACTTTAAGAGTACTGTCAAATGAAATAATGTATACAAAGTGCCTGGCCTGTGCTAAGTGTCCCATAAATGTGAAGAAGAAAGAGAAGAAAAAGAAGTAGTGGAGAAGGGAGAAGAAAAAAGAACAGCAGCATTACATAGGCTAGACAATATGTACATGATATTATTTATTTGATATCAGTATCCAAATGAGATATATTGGTCTCTCCCTCTGTGATGCAGCAGGAGCAGAAAGTGCTAGAATTACAGGTGAGTGGCAAGAAGATGAGGCTGAGGAAGTTCTTGCAATCTAGCAAGTGGAAATGCACTACAGAATTATTATTCTTAGTTGTTCTATTTCCACATAGCCTCCATGATCTTGCATCCCCAAGCTGGCAAACACCTGTTACATAATAATTCTCATGAATGTAGGAATTTATGTGTAGTTGCTTACATTATATCCTTATCACCCATTGCTATGCAGAGCAGAAAACTTACTGTGAGTTGTCAGCATGACTAATCTTACTGATTATGTTTCCTACTTCTTTTACTGCCTGCAGCTGTACCACTGTGGTGTCTCATCCCTTTAGATCATAGAAGCTAAGCAGAGTCAGGTCTGGTTAGTACTGGGGTGGGAGACCACCTGGGAATACCAGGTTCTGTAGGCTTGAGAAAAGGACCTGGCAACCCACTCCAAAAAAAAAAAAAAAAATCAGCCATTGAAAACCCTATGAATAGCAAAGATGCACTAACAATAGTGTTTTGCCTATTGTACATAGGGTCACTCTGAGTTAGATACCGTCTTTAATGGCACCTAACAATAACTTCCTTTGTTTCCTGCTTCCCATTCTTTCAGAACTGAAACTGACAATTCTATCCCAGGATGCTACAGCTTTATTCAACTGCCATGACACTCAGTTACAGAGAGAACTTCTGTAGCTCCATGAGTTTAGTAAATCTAACTTCTGGGTATATTAATCCTTCTTTTTATTGATGGTAACTACAATTTTCTGCCTATCTGAGTGTCTAGTGAATACTCTCTTATTGTGATGTGAAGATAACTGAAAAAGGGTATTTTTTCATGGTAATTGCTAGTAAAGACAAATTTCCTAGAGTTTCAATTCTGTTGTACATTAGTTTTCTGCTACTGCTGTAACAAATCACTACACATCTAGAGGCTTAAATGAATGCAAATGTACCATGTCAGTTTTTGTAGGTCAAAAGTTAGATATAGCATAGGTTGGCTAATTCTCTGCTTAGAGTCTCAAAGGCTGACACTAATGTATAAACGGGGCTGTTTCATTCTGGAGGCCTATGGATACCTTGACTTCAAAGCTCATTCAAGCCTTTGGCAGAATATAGTTTCATGTGGCTGTAGGACTGAAGTCCCATTTCTTTGCTGATTATCAGCTGGGGATCATTCTCCTTTCAAGAGATTATCCACATTCTTTGGCACATGGCCCTTTACTACCATTTTCAAAGTCAGCAATTGCAAATCAGGTCAAGTTTCGAATCTCCCTGACCTTTCCTTCTGACTTATCCTTCTTACTTTCTTATCCTGGGCAATACCTGCCTGGTGTTCAGTTTCACAGCTCTAAAAGTTTAATTCTACCAGTTTTTGATACATTCACGGTCCAAATTAAGAGACTTTAAAACAGATATGAAAGTAGGTTTCAATTCTAGCTGCTTTTGGCTCCTTACTATGCTATATATAGAAGTACTCCCATTCTACAGTGAAGTACAGCAAGGTATAATCTGCAAGGAATACTCAGCGATTTTATCTATTTGTACCTGGGAAGAGAAAGAGGTTGAGGGCTGGGGTTTGGCTCAGTTGGTAGAAGGCTTTCTCTGTGCATACTGAGGCCCTGGGTTTGATCCATAGCACTGCAAAAATGGGAGAAAGATGAGGCAGCCCACTCCTAAAACAATCAGCCCCTGAAAACCCTATAAGGACCAAGGTGCCCAACAACAGAAGAATGGATAAAATAAACAATGGTACATATACACAATGGAATACTACTCAGCAATAAAAAATGAAATAATGTCATTTGTAGCAAAAATGGATGGAACTGGAGAACATCATCTTAAGTGAATGAACACAAGCTCAAAAAGAGAAATACCATATGTTCTCATTCATATGTGGGAGCTGAATCATATTTAAATGAAGAAAAAATTCTATACATAAATTGATATATAAAAGATGCACAAATAAACAGCAAAAAGGGACAATATAAGGAGTAGAAAGAAAGAGGGAGGGAACTAGCAGAGGGGGTGAAGATCGAAGAAAGTGGAATGGGAAGGAGGGTCAGTGTGGAGGGATGGATGGGGAGAGGACAATCTCAATGTAAACAGAGCAACTTCATGAGTATGTTAGAAAAATAGGATAATATAACCCAAATAAGAATTTGCATTTTACTACACACTAGCCACAAGGCTCCATAAACTTTGTGGGTTGATGAAAGTGTCAATAGAAGTGATATAAAGGATGCACAATGGAAAAAGCCAATGCTGTATTACTCTGTACCACATCATCATTTACTAATAAAAAGAAAAAAAATTTTTTAAAGAAAACCCTATGAAGAATAGAAAAGCACTGATACAGTACTGGGCATGGCACAGTGTCCAAGAATATTTTGTTCTGTTGTACATAGGGTTGCTATAAGTCATACCTGACTTGACAGCACTGAACAACAACAAGAACAGAGAAACAGGATATGTATCACATTTTTGTACTACAGCACTTAATAATACCCACACATTTATCAGTAAAGAGACCAAATGGTTCAAATACATGGAGCTCTGAATTCTACAGGGCTGGGATTTAGCTCAATTGGTAGAGTGCTGCTCTGCAGTCTCTGAGGTCCCGAGTTCAATTCCCAGCAACACAAAAATGGCGGAAGGACGTGGCAATCCACTCCCGAGATAATCCCAAAACAGTCAGCCATTGTAAACCCTATGAGTGTCACTATAAGTCAGATATGACTCGATGGCTCCTAACAACAACTGAATTCTATGCTATCCTGGAAATGCTTAGAAAATTATATCACAGGAAGGTTGGTCTAGTGATGCTGAGCAGTTATAGCTCTTCTTTTCTATCTCATTGTTAGACTGTTTAGGTTTCCACATACATTATCACAGTCTATGTTATGGTCTCCCTGCTGCCATACTACTGTGGTGTGTTATCCCTTCAGATCTTGGAAGCTAAGCAGGGTTGGGCCTGGTTAGTACTTGAATGAGAGAACACCTGGGAACACCAGGTGCTGTAGGCTTGGGAGAAGGACCTGGCAGCCTACTCCCAAAACCAATCAGCCATGGAAAGCCCTATGAATAGCAGAGAAGCCTGAAAATAGTGTTTTCTCTGTTGTACATAGGGTCACTATGAGTTGGATACCAACACAACGGCACCTAATAACATGTTATAGTCCTAGGACGCTAATACAACCAGCTAGCCAAAGCTATATTCTGACACTGATGACCACTTTAGTATTCCAGACCACATTCATACTGGCATTTAACCTTCTCCCTTTTCCCTTGGGTACCCAACCCCAAAACAATCTCCTGGTTCCCACACTTTGAGTTCTCTGTGTCTTCCATTAATTGCTCAATCTTAAACCACATTTCCATCTATTCTTTAAGAACCCATCCCAGGTGTCATAGTTCCAGGAAAACTTGAAGCAAATAATTTTTAATGTTTTAAATAAAAACTAGTTCAGACACTAGTACCTTTACATGAGCCATAGAATTCAATTTTCTGAATTAAGTTTACAAGGTGACAATTATTATGCTCATTTTAAACTGAAGGAAAAAATCTCAAGGTGATTAACTCATTTCCTGAAGAGCAAAGACAGATTGCAAACTCACTTTATTTCAATGCCTGTGACTTTTTAGGCTTAAGCTCAGTCATTTTTTCATGGCCTATTTCAGAAACACTTCTTGATTCCCCCAGCCATATCACTCCTAGATTTGAAACTCTGATCCTGAAATCTTTTTCTTTTTTCTTCTCGTGTTATTTGCCCTTCTTCTCTAGATTCCTTCATGGGCTGTTTGTGACCTCCGTGAAGACTGGGGCCAGTCTCACTGATTTGAGCTTGTTTAAAATACCTAGGCTTCTGCCAAATAAATGACCAGTCAACATCTAAATTGATCAACAGTTCTCTAAATGGAGTTCTAAAGAGCCTCACATAAGAATGTCTCTGCTCAGATTAGGGGAGTGGAGGGAAAGATGACTTAAGTCATGCTTAAGTTACCTTTAATTCCTCTAATTGAGGGTTTTGCTTTGAAACTAAATTCCAAAATGATTAAAACTGCATTACTGACTTCACACACTTTTGGACTGTACGTCAATGCTCACCCACTGGGAGTATTGACCTTCCGAAGTTTAAAGCTAATATTTGAGGGAGGAGAACCAGCAGTCAGTGGTGCCAGAAGATTTGGGCCTTGGGGATCTGCCTAAAAGAACCCATCCCTTTCTTCACACAGTGATGTTACTACTCGATAATCAGTCAACAACTAGCCTCTGTGATTGAATTTCTTCTCTGAATTTCCACAGCCCATAAAGGCAGAACCACACCAGTCTCTCCTTAACTGAGCACTATCTATTTCCATGAAACTGTTTTGCTTTTGGGACAAGAAATTATCATAGCCCTAAAGATGAGAGGTAGAGTTATGCTGCAATTTCCTTTTAAATATTTGATGCAAGATTGAGAAAATAATATATCACAATTTTATTTCAAAACCCTGGTGACGCTAGTCGTGTGTGTGTGTGTGTGTGTGTGTGTGTGTGTGTGTGTAATGGCTTACTTTATGTATGTGTAATTAATAAGATGATCCAAAAACTCTGTCCAAAATAAGAGCAGACCCAGCTAAAAGAGACTCAACATCAAAGAAACTTTGTGATCTTATGAGGTAATATGGTCAATATACAGGGCCAGTGGTTCAACAGCATCATCATGGACCCAGATTCTTAACAACTTTTGGTCTCCCTTTCTCAGCAGGGTGGACTTAGTTGATGGATTGCTTACCCCTGGTCATAAAGTAAATGCTGCAACATATAGCTTCTTGTCATCAAATAACCAGGTCTGAAAGGAGGAATGGAAGAACAAGGCATGTTCTGTTTATAAGTAAGTTCCTATTTAAAGGGAATGATGCCTTATACATTGCTGGTGGGAATGCAGATTGGTGCAGCCACTGTGGAAATCAGTATGGAGGTTCCTCAAAAACCTAAAAATATATGACCTGGCTCTCACACTCCTGGGAAAATATCTGATGGGATGCAAGTCAATTTACCATAAACATACCTGTTCATTCATGTTTATTGTGGCATTATTCACAATAGCCAAGATTTGAAATCAGCCTAGGAGTCCATCAACAGTAGAGTGGGTAAGGAAATTGGGTATATGTACACCATGCACCTTTATTCAGCCATAAAGAATGACAAAATTATGGCATTTGCTGGAAAATAGATGGAATTATGGATCATAATTTTAAGTGAAATAAGCCAGACCCAGAAAGATGAACATTACATGTTTTCTTTCATGTGTAGATGGTGCACTTCAATATATATATATATATATATATATATATATATATATATATATATATATTCATTATTAAAATATATAGGTCATAAAAGTAGAATACAGCCTAAGTACGGAAAAATAATGGAGTAAAGAAAAGGGGGAGGTGGCAAAAAGAAAGGGTAAGGAGAGAAAGGAAAAGAAATATCATTTATGTTGCTCTTATGGAAAAATCAGGAAGTATATTTTTAGGTGTCCTGGAGTTGGTATCCAACTAATAGTGACCATATGTACAACAGACAAAAAAACTATTTTCAATGCTTCCCTGCTATTCAAAGGGTTTTCAATGGCTGATTGTTTGTGGGAGTGGGTTCCTGCACCCTTCTCCCAAGCCCACAGCATCTGGTGTTCCTAGATGGTCTCCCATCCAAGTTCTAACCAGGTGAGACTCTGCTTAGCTTCTGAAATATGACAGTATCAGATGCCACAGTGGTATGGCTGCAGGTTTAGGATGTATATATATAGATAGATAGACTCAGCCCTGTGGCATCCGATCCCGTCCGATCTCAGAAGCTAAGCAGGGTCGGGCCTGGTGAGTGCCTTGATGGGAAATCGCCTGGGAATACCAGAAGCTGTAGGCTTGGGAGAAAGACCTGGCAACCCCCTCCCAAAAATCAATCTGCCATTGAAAACCCTGTGAACAACAGAGAAGCACTGACAATAGTGTTTCCCCTGTTGTACAGAGGGTCGCTATGAGTCGGATACCGACTCAACGGCACCTAACAGCAACAACAACAACAAGACTCACAAAAAAGACATACAAGTAGAAGGGACACCATTGGTGGGAGTAAGGGAATGAGGGAAGGGATCATGTGAGGGTAAAGGAGAAATGAAAATGACCAATGCACAATGAAATGAATATATGGAAATGTCATAATGAGACCCATTAAGTTGTACATTAAAAATCACCATTAAGAAAAAAACCCACAATGATATTTTCTAGAATTGGGCAGCAGAAATCCTCACTGCTCATTAGCCAGAAGAATTAATTTTCATGATTGAAAGATTTATCAAGATTCACTTCCTGGAGAAAAAGAGGGGTTTTATCTCCCTTAAAGAATATACCTGTTATATACCTGAATAAATCCTGCTTGTGTTAACAATGGAAAGAGTAAGTGGTTATATCTGCCATATGTACATATTCAGATTTACCTTTCACAACGGTTCAGTAAGGCAGCAGGTGTGGTAGATTTTGATGATGTTAACCAATATTTAAGATTTTCTTTTGTTAGTAACAGAAATAATGTGCAATTCCATGCCTTTTAAAGTAAGGCCATATGAATTTTAATCAGTTAAATTTAGTATATGTGACATAGCTACCCATGGGTAGAAAGCATTTACTTATTGGTCAATTGCTAGTGTTCTCTTAGCTATGCTTAGTAATGTTTGGTATCTGGTGTTGAAGTGGAGATACAAATCTGAATCACTCCATGGATATGTTGTTGTTAAGTCCCATTGAGTTGGGCCTGACTTATAGTGACCCTATGTACAACAGAGGAAAACACTACCCAACACTGTGCCATGGCCGGCACTATTGTCAGTGCTTCTCTGCTACTCATAGGGTTTTTGATGGCTGATTGTTTCAGGAGTGGGCTTCCAGGTCCTTCTCCTATGCCTACAGCACCCCTGGTATTCCCAGGGGAATCCTACCCAAGGATTAACCAGGCCCAATTCCACTTAGCTGCTGAGATCTGATGAGATTGGATGCCAGAGTGGTATTGTGGTAGGCCATGAGTGAGGAAAGAATAAACTTTTCTCATTTTAAGCCACTGAGATTGTGCTTATATAGCATATCAGATTAATGTGATTGCTGTAGCTGATCAAGTAGGATAATCCCCATTTCTTTTCTGATTCATTTGACCCAACATTATGTAGCTTACTCAGTTCTGCCTCCTACTGCACATTTATTCTAACATAAACCCTCCTACCTTTCTTTTCAGTACCCAAAGTTAAAGTAATCTTACCTACTTAAAGGGAAAGTTACAGCTAAGTAATGTGCTCTTAAGACATCTAATGTCGCAAACATTTATTAAAAACTTATTATGTGCCAAGAATATTGTGTTTCCACATTTATTGTTACCTTTCAACCTCACAACAAATCTATAAGGAGGGATATGTTGTGAATGCCATTTCATAGAAAAATAATCTGATGTATTGGATAGTGAAATGAATTCTTGAAGACCACTTAGCTAGTACATTGTAGAACTGAAATATAAATTCAAGATGTTTGGTTTCTCTGCTATGCATAAGATTTTCAATGGCTGATTGTTTGTGGGATTGTTTTGGGAGTGGGCTGCCAGGTCCTTCTCCCATTTGTGTAGTGCTGGGGAATCTAACCCAGGACATCAGAGAGCACAGAGCAGCACTCTATCAACTGAGCTAAACCCCACTACCCCCTTAGTAGACCTTTACTCTGAGTCACCTTAATTGTTTCCTAAGTTTTAACAATGTGAGTGTAGTCAAAGATCATAGCCTTCAGTATGGATTGCAACTGAACATCAACAAAACAAAAATCCTTACAACTAGGTCAGTATGCAACTTCACAATAAATGGAGAAAAGATTGAGGTTGTCCAAGATTTTGCTTTGCTTGGCTCTATAATCAACACCCATGAAAGCAGTCATCAAGAAATCAGGAGACGTATTGGTTTGGGAAAAGCTATGGCAAAAGCTCTCTTTAGATTATTGAAAAGTAAAGATGTCACATTGAAGATGAAAGTGTGCCTGACTCATGCCATGGTGTTTTCAGTTGCATCATATGTTTGTGAAATATGGACATTGAACAAGGGAGACAGGAGAAGAACTGATGATTTTGAATTATGGTGCTGGAGACAGCTATTGAATATGCCGTGGACTGCCAAAAGAACCAACAGATCTGTCCTAGAAGAAGTGCAACCAGAGTGCTCCTTGGAAGCAACAATGACTAGACTACATCTAACATATTTCAGATATGTAGTCAGTAGAGTCTAATCCCTAGAGAAAGACATCATGTTTAGGAGAGTGGCAGGTCAGTGAAAATAAGGAAAACCCTCCACCAGATGGATTGTCACAGTGTCTCCAACAATGTGCTTAACCATAAATAAGATCATGTGCCTGGCACAGAATCTGGGAATATTTCATTCTGCTGTACATAGGGTCACTATGAGTTAGACTTGACTGGATGGCACCTAATGACAACAACAACAATGGGAGTGAGACTGAAGATCATAATCTTGAAATAGATCCTTGGCAAAAAATTGATTTTTAATTATTAGTTAAAATGCTTTCTTACCCTCATCTCTTAGCGACTATTTGAGAAGTGGTGGCCTTTTTTTTCTCCCTTTATTAGTAAATGGTGATGGGGTACAGAGTAATACAGCATTGGCTTTTTCCATTATGCATCCTTTACATCACTTCTGGCAACACTTTCATCAACCCACAAGGTTTATGGAGACTTACTGCTAATATGTAGTAAAATTCAAATGCATATTTGGGTTATACTCCCCTATTTTTCCAATGTGCTCAAGAAGTTGTGCTATTTACGTTGAGATCATCCTCTTCCCATCCATCCCTCCACATTGACCCTCCTCCCCATCCCACCTTCTCCAATCTTTGCTTCCCTCTGCTAATTCCCTCCCTCCTTCTTTCTACCCTTTACATTGTCCCTTCTTCACCAAGTTTAATTGTGTATTTTTTTATATATCAATGTATGTATAGGACTTTTTCTTCCTTCAAGTATGATTCAGCTCTGACATATGAGTGAGAACATATGGTATTTCTCTTTTGGAGCTTGTGTTTGTTCGTTTAAGATGATGTTCTCCATTTCCATCTATTTTTCTCCAAATGACATTATTTCATTTTTTTCTTGCTGAGTAGTGTTCCATTATGTATATGTACCATAGATATTTTTTATCCATTCTTATGTTGATGGGCTTCTTGGTTGGCTCCATATCCTTGCTATTGTGAAAAGTGCTGCACTGAATATGGAGATGCAGGTGTCTCTGTGGTATGATGACTCATCTCCCTCTGGGTATATTCCCAGTAGTGGTATACTTGGGTCATATGTCATTTCTATTTTCTAAGGTATCTCCATATTGATTTCCAAAGTGGTAGAACCAATTTGCAGTCCCACCAACAGCATAAGAGGATTCCTTTCTCTCTACAACCTTGCCAGCATTTGGGATTACTTGTTTTGTTGATCTTAGCCATTCTAACTGGAGTTAGGTGGAATCTCAGAGTTGTTTTGATTTGCATTTCCCTAATGGCTAGGGATATTGAGAATTTTTTCATGTGCTTCATAGTCTTATGAACTTCTTCATTCGAGAACTATGTGTTCAGTTCCTTTGAGAATGGCTTCTCTTAATCCTATAAAATCCCCAACTGTCTGAACTCTATTCCTCCTCATTACCACTTGCCCACCTACCAATTATTTTCTTGTTCATAATACTTTGCTCAATAGAGCCAATGATACTATAGATAAATGCAAATAAAATTTTAGAAAATGACTAAGGGAATGCAGAACAGGAAAATGAAAACAGAGGAAATGAACTTTAAAAAAACCAAAAATAGTATTGAATTATATAGTGAGACAATCATTCTTTTTTTAATTCCTTTGGAACTTCTAATCCAATCAGACAGGAGTCTCAGGCTCATGTCAGCAATCTTTGTAACATCTCGGATATTGCCAGACTCTCCTTTCTGACCTGAGGGAGCAAATCTCAGACTCAGTCGGGACAGGCAATACCATTGAACCAGAACTCTGTAATATCACCTTCACTGAACAATTTTCCTTTGTGGAAAATGACAATACATAAGTGTTTCTTTCTAAATAAATAAAGGGAAATGATAGATCAATTTATGAACAATATGCTAAAGAAATCATAGTTCAGATATTCAAAAACAGCAAATAGGAAGATAGAATTCAAGTGACAGAACTGTTATTTAGATAGGCATTATCAGGTGAAAGGGGAAAGAAAGATTAAAAATGGCACCTGCCTTCACCCATGACCTGGAAACAGAACCTCATAAGACACTAGAAAGGTAATTTTTGGATAATGTCTAGGCATCACTCTAATGGGCCCATGTCCTGAGATTGGTGACTGACTGAGTCCTCAGATTATAAACAAAGACGTTCTTTGTCATTTCTATTTTCTGAGGTAGATACCATTCTAAGCCATTTACCTATGAACCCATTCTCCTGAAACATACCAAACAAGTCCATCAATCCATTTGACCAAACAAAGACCACAGGTTCCATAAGTCCACAAAAGATTATTAATGACAGGAGTTTTTCCCTGGAAAGGTGGAGATTCAGTTTTACATAGGGCAGACCACTTCTTTACCCTGATTTTAATAAAACTAGAGGAAGAACAAGCCTGCAGCTGTAGCTCTGTGGCATCCGATCCCATCAGATCTCGGAAGCTAAGCAGGGTCGGGCCTGGTTAGTACCTGGATGGGAGACCGCCTGGGAACACCAGAAGCTGTAGGCTTGGGAGAAGGACCTGGCAACCCCTTCCCAAAAAGCAATCTGCCATTGAAAACCCTATGAATAGCAGAGAAGCACTGACAATAGTGTTTCCCCTGTTGTACAGAGGGTCGCCATGAGTCGGATACCGACTCGACGGCACCTAACAACAACAACAGAGGAAGAACAAAGATCATTGCACACCTGATCTCTTAGTGTGTCCATCTTGTCAGTCTATCCAAGATGTTTTTCTTTGTAATAAAAGTTGGCTTAACTTTCCTACTGGTTTCTCTGTCTTTTCCCTTGCCTGGAGAAGTATACAAATCTCTGGCCATTTCATCTAAAGAACTGGAGTTGCTTCAAGGTTTCTTTAGGTTTTCTCCAGGCTTCTCCAATCTTTTCCATGTGCCTTAGCTTCCTTATTAACAGAAGTTTAGGAATTAATTTGGGGCCAGAGCCACATCCTAGTATATCTACTTTAACAAATCATATACTATACTAAATATTTATTATTTATTCATGTAAATATGTTCTGGTACATATGCACTGGAAATGGACAATGATCTTTGAGGTTAGCATATTATCTTGCTGTCTCTGTGTGTGAAATCAATTTTTTAAAACCACTGTTTGAAATAATCTTGACAATGTTATATTCTCAACAACTTCCTTTTCCATTGGTAAATGCAAAAGTAAATTTTCACCTATTTATATTAAATACTACAGTTGAAATCTGTGGTCTCACTGAAATTTATTAAATTATTTTAAAAACTTTTTGATGCTGTACAGAAACAAAATCAATATTTTACATTTGAATAGTTTTGAAAAATAAAACAAGTTAGCAACTATAAAATTTTACTTATCTGAACTTATAAAGAACAAGTTCAATTAACTTGTAATGAAGGAAAATTTGCAATGAAATATATACCAGCAAGAAAAATGTTCCACAATACCATTCATAGCATATCCTGACAATGTCATGTCCCCTTACTTCTAGAACAATAGTTTGTTTCATATTTCATTCAAATGCCTATTTCAGAAGAATGAAATGCCATATTCGTGGGAAATGACATTTCAAAACTGGGAGAAAAAAAGGAAGAGCATATTCATGAGAAAAGAATGATTCATTAGAGGTAGAGTTCTGTGTTAAGCACAATTCATTTCTTCAATCAATAATGAGAATCTTCCATGTGACAATTTCTATTTTAGTATCAAAGTTTCTTTGGTGAATAACACAGAAAAGTTCCTTTTCCCATATTTCATTGAAAGGAGTCATATTATAGGCATGGGAAACTATAAAGCAATTTCAGATAATGGGAAGTACATAAAGAAGATAAAAGAGAGTGATAAAATTGAAAGTTGACTAGGAGAGATTGGGGAAGCAACAGTTACTTGAATGTTAAGGAATACACTATGGTCTGACTATAGTAACTTAGATCTGAAAAGAGGACCCCTTGGCTTCAGGCAATGTGTTTTGAAGTGCTGTGCATCATAATACATATTCACACACTCATGCAGACACAAACTAAATTGTTTAAACCCATGCAAATGCGTAAGTACATATGTAACTTTGCATTCATCATTATAGGCACAGCATGGCCTTATCCTTAAATACCTATGCTCATCATTAATGGCCAAGGAGACTAAAAAGGGAAAATAGGAATGTGAACCTAAATCTTTTTTGTCTCTGTTCTCCAGGCTCTTTCAGTCACTATATATTTTGTTCTTCAGCCATATGAGCATGGTAGCTACATCCTCTTAATTTACCAGGAAACCTTAAACCACAAGTCAACTTATACCTATTCTTGTTGTTGTTAGGTGCCATTGAGTCAGGTCCAACTCATGGTGACCTTATGTACAACAGATAGAACACTACCCAACATTGTCCCATGCCTAGCACTGTCAATGTTTCTCTGCTATTCATAGAGTTTTCAATGGCTGATTGTTTTGAGGATTGCTTTGGGAATGGATTGCCACATCCTTCTCCCATTTTTGTAGTGCTGGGGAGCGAACCCAGGGCCTCAGAGAGTGCAGAGCAGCACTCTACCAACTGAGCTAAACACCAGACCTACTCCTAGTCTACCTTCCCAAAATAGAATACTAAAAGAATCATTGAAATTATTCTTGACAATTTCTTCTCATCCAGCTCTCACATCACTTCTATTATCAACTGGAAATTGTGATTTTACCTCCTGAATATATCTAGAGTTTCTTCACTTCTCTCCATCTGTAACACTGTCAGTCCTGATGCACAATGCCATTCATTTCTCTCTCCTACGCCTCACCAACAACCACTCACCCATGAGCCTTTCCAGTGTGTTATCCACATTGCAACCAGAGTGATCTTTTCAAAAGGCAAATCTCATCATGCTTAAGATTATTAAATGGTTTTCCATTGTTCAAGGAATAAAGAACACAACTTTTAATATGGCCTACATAGCCTTGCATAATTTGATTTGTACTGGTTTCCCTAGCCTCATCTATACAAAGATTCCATTCACTACATTAAGGACACTGTGGACTTTTATGACTCTCAAACACACCATGCTCTTTTCCATCACAAGGCCTTTGAATATGCTTTCCCCACAACCTGAAATGATCTTCATTGACCTCCTATTTGTCTAATAATATTTTCATTTTGAGTATTTAAATTCAGTTATTATCTGCTATGGGAAGTCTTATGGATCTACCTTAATAAATAAAATTACCTAATTTTATGTTTACAAAGAATTCTGCAGCCAATCTTATTAAAGAAGTCATTTTATACCCCTATGTTATATTTATTTATATTTATCTCTGAATTAGATTGTAGACTCAGTCTGGGCAAGAAAAGTCTGATTTGCCTATTCATTTTTGACATTTAGCCCAGCTCCTAAATCGTGAGATATTTGGTTAATATCTCATGGATGATTACAGAAATTCATGAATTAGTTTAACAGTGAGTGTCTTGGAAAAAAGGGCAAAGTTATTAAAAGAATATAGATACTGAAAATAACCATTTCAAAAAGAAAATTTTAAATTTCCTAGAGAAAAATACTATAAAACACTTTAACCCAGTACAAATGAATAATTTTATAGGGAACCACACCTAAAACAGAATAATAGCACAAGGATTGGCAAGTATAAAATATTTGTGCTAATGGTGTTTATAATTAAAATGTAATTTATATGAAATATTTACAAGGGGCTAAAGTTATCTCTAAGAGTAGAATTCTTGTTATTTCCTAGAAAATATCATGGTGACTCAGGGGGCTTTGGTGGAAACCAAACAAAATCATCTTTCTGTGATTCAATATTGGATGAGTTATTGGAATCTGTGACTAAAATACATCTGTGAATACAAACACAAGCTCAGCCTTATTCTTTTCCTTGAGCTAGCCAAGCACTGCTTATAAATCACTCAGAAGCAGCAATAATGGGGTATGTATTTTCTGAGTATCCACTGTTCATAATGAATTTTCCTAGTTAGCCCTTAAAATATCTATGAAGCAGATTCCTATTTTTAAAATGAGGTAACTACCATTTTAGCAATTTTAAAGTAGACACAGCCCTAGTGAAGTATGCAAAGCAACGTTTACCAAAATATCTTTTGCAGAACTTGAGTAACAGTTAAGATGTTAGCTGGTGCTTAAAAATAAGTTAAATCTGGATGACTGATTGAACATGTTGAACAACAACAAAAACAGGCCTGGGTTAAAAATGTTAAAGCTAAGAGGTGATATTAAAGTTTGAATATATGTATAATAGTCCAAAATGAATTAAATGAACACATATTGAAATTTAAGAATTTATTTAAGAAATATTTCAAAAAATTCTCCTAGTTTGTGGAACACGGTTTAAGATATTGTAATGTGGTGTCAAACCACTAAACAAAGTGTCAGTATTTTCTTTTACTTTAAGTGTCTTTTCTCTCAAGCATGTTTGGAAAAGACACTGGAGAAGAAAGAATTATTTAAATTCAGTTTTCAAATTGACACTGGATGTTGAGTTCTATAATTTTCTAAGCAATTTTCCTTAAGCTAAGAGAGAATAAGTGACTGTGAGCTCCAGGTACACATAATCCAAGAGTCAATCCACTATTAAAGGCTACTACTATAAAGATAAAAGATAATATCCATTAGGATAATATCTGTTAGGATCATTATTATCAAAACATAAAACAAATGTTGATGAGAATGTAAAGAAATGGGAAACTCTGTATACCTTTTTCAGAAAAGTAAATTGGCACAACCTTATGAAAAGCAGCAGAATGAAGACTCCCCCAAAAAAGTTGAAAATAGAGCTACTCTATAATACAGCAATTCTACTAGTGGGTAAACATACAAATGAAATTGAATCAATAGGTCAAAGAGATATTTGCACTCTCTTGCTCATTTCAGCCTTACTCACAATAGCCAAGATATGGAATCAATTTAAGTGTCCATCAGAGGATGAATGGATAAGGAAAATGTGGTGTATACACACAATAGAATACCATTTGTCCAAAAGAGGATGCAGTCTTGTCATCTGAATCTGAAGGATATTATGCTAAGTGAAATAAGCCAGACACACAAAACAAATGCTGTGTGATGTCACATAGAGGCAAAATCTGAAAGTACCAAATTCATAGAAACAGACAGGCTGGAAGGGGGGATATACGGGAAGATTGGGAGAATTTTGGTCAAAATATTTTAAAAATCCAGAGGCTATGGTTTTAGATTTTCTCCATTTAATATAATGTTGGCTGTAGGTTTGTCATAAATGGCTTCTATGAAATTAAGGTATTTGCCTGTTATACCTATTTTCTCCAGTGTTTTTATCATGAAAAGGTGTTGCACTTTATCGAAGGACTTTTCAGCATCAATTGAGATGATCATGTGGTTTTTGTTTGTCAGTTTCTTGATATGTTGGATTACATTAATTGATTTCCATATGTTAAACCAGCCTTGCATCTGTGGTATAAAGCCCACTTGGTCATGGTGAATAATCTTTTTCATATGCTGCTGTATTCTGTTTGCCAGAATTTTATTGAATATTTTTGCATCTAGATTCATAAGGGAGATGGGTCTATAATTCTCTATCTTAGATGAATCTTTTCCTGGTTTAGGTATCAGGGTGATGGTAGCTTCATAGAATGTATTTGGGAGTGTCCCCTCCTTTTCTATTCTTTGGAACCATTTCCTCTTAGATCTGGAACAAGACAAGGATGTCCTCTCTCTCCTATTCTATTCAACATAGTAATTGAAGTTCTGGCCAGGGCAATCAGACAAGAGAAAGAAATCAAAGGGATACAGATTGGCAAGGAAGAGGTCAAATTATCATTATTTGTAGATGATATGATTTTATACTTGAAAGACCCCAAAACCTCAATCAAAAAACTTCTGGATCTAATTAACTCCTACAGCAAAGTTGCAGGCTACAAAATTAACATACAAAAATCAATAGCCTTTCTTTATACCAATTCCAAACAAGAAGAGAAGGAAATTTCAGGAAAGATACCATTCATGATAACCCACCAGAAAATTAAATACCTTGGAATCAATCTAACCAAAGACCCTTCAGATCTCTACAAGGAAAATTTCAAAACATTAAAGAACGAAATAGCAGAGGACACTAAAAAATGGAAAGACCTCCCCTGCTCCTGGATAGGGAGAATTAATATTGTAAAAATGGCTATCCTACCAAAAGCAATCTATAGATTTAATGCAATACCCATTAAAATTCCACTGACTGACTTTACAGAAATAGAAAAAATGATCCAAAAATTCCTATGGAACCACAAAAGACCACATATAGCCAAAACACTTTTAAGCTGCAAATCTAATGCAGGGGGAATCACAATCCCTGACTTCAAACTTTACTACAGGGCAGTGGTTGCAAAAACAGCTTGGTACTGGCACAAAAATAGGCCTGAAGACATCTGGAATAGAATAGAAGACCCAGATATACCTCAACACACCTATAGCCACCTTATTTTCGACAAAGGAGCAAAGCAAGTAAACTGGAAAAAGGACAGCCTCTTCAACAAATGGTGCTGGGAAACATGGTCATCCACATGCAGAAAAATGAAAGTGGATCTGCATCTCTCAATATACACAAGAGTTAACTCAAAATGGATAAAATATCTCGACATAAAACCAGAAACTTTAAAACTTATAGAAGGCAATATAGGCAATACACTCCATCATATAGGCATTGGAAAAGATTTCCTTAATAGGACCCCAATTGCTCAAGAAATTGCAACAAGAATAGATAAATGGGACCACATGAAATTAAAAGCTTCTGCACAGCAAAAGAAACAATTAACAGAGTCAAGGAAACCTCCACGGAATGGGAAAAAATCTTCACATTTTATACATCTGACAAAGGTCTAATTACTAGAATTTATTTATTTATTTTTTTATTAGAAATTTTTAATGTACATCATAATGTGATTCATTTTGACATGGTTTTCGTTGTGACAATTTTCATATATGCAATTTGATAAGCATTATTCATATAGGTTACCCCTTACCCTCCTCTATGTTTCCCCCCTCCCCCGTTCCTATCTAAGTTTCCCATCCAAGTCTTCTCTATCTTTTACTATATAGTATTTTTCTATATGTCCTTGGGTTCCATTTCTGTTTAAGATAGAAACTTTTCCTGTAGTGGTCTTTGTTTCTATCTTGTTAGAACAATTACATGTGATTTTTAGTCCATTTGTATTGACCTCATTTTGACATGCTTTTCATTGTGACTTAAGAAACTTAAGAAACTTAAGAAAGTTTCAATATGGAAATCAATATGGAGGTACCTCAAAAAACTAAAAATAGATCTACCATATGACCCAGCTATAACACTATTGTGAATTTACCCAAAGGGAGATGGGTCATCATACCACAGAGACACCTGCATCTCCATGTTCAATGC
>VMDO01022106.1:0-34116 GCA_007922755.1 Pedetes capensis
TTTTTTTTTTTTTTTTTTTTTTTTTTTTTTTTTTGTGGTACTGGGGGTTGATCCCAGGGACTCGCGCTTGCATGCTTTGCAAGTGCTGGACCACTGAGCTGCACCCCCAACCCTTTTTTTTTTCTTTACTTTCTGAGACAGGGTCTTGCTAAGTTACGCAGACTTCCTCTGGTCTCGAACTTGCGATCCTCCTGGCTCTGCCTCCCAAGCCACTGGGATTACAGGTGTGCGCCACCACGCCCAGCTCCAATTTGTTCTTGACATCACAAAAAACACACAATATGAAGAAATAGTGGTGGAAAGAGATTGGATTTAGGAAAGAAAAGTGAGAATGAAGATGAGCTCATAGGCTCAACTCAGAAAGGCTAGGACACATTTGTTCTCTACAATGGACAAAACAAATCAACATCCTCTGATAAACTTATCTCAACTACTTTTTAAAAAAAAATTTGTTTTCTTTCCTTCTTTTTTTTTGCGGTACTGGGGGTTGAACCCAGGGACTCACGCTTGCATGCTCTGCAAGTGCTGGACCACTGTGCTGCTCCCCCAGCCCTTTTTTTTTTTTTTTAACTTTTTGAGACAGGGTCTCGCTAAGTTATACAGACTGCCTCTGGTCTCGAACTTGTGATCCTCCTGCCTCCGCCTCCCCAAACTGCTGGGATTACAGGCATGCGCCACTGAACCCGGGGGCCTTAAAAAAAAAAAAGTTAAAAGCACATTTTACTTCTTTTCTCTCCTATAGTGGACTCTTACGAATTTTCACTCAGAGGTAGGGGAAACCCTGCAGAATCTCTTGGATAATATACCCAGAAGATTCACAGACACAGTATTTTGGGAAGCACTGCCTTAGGACAGTGGTTCTCAATGAGTTGTCCTTAGATCAGCAACAAAAACTAGTCAAACATGCAATTTTTCAGGCCACCTCCAAAACCTACTGAGTGAGAAACTGAGGATCAAGTCCAGAATCACCCAAGGATTTGTTAAAAACACAAATTGCTGGACTCGATCCTCTGATGTGCTTTAAAAAGTCTGACGACCATAGGTAAAAGGTTATTATTAAACTATTTAGGGAGGCAGGCATAGTGACACAAGCCTGTAATCACAGCACTTGGGAGGCTGTGGCAGGAGGATCATGAGCTAGAGGACAACCTGGGTCAAGAGAGTGAGACCCTGTCTCAAAAAATAAACACATAAATAAAAATAACTTAGCAGGAAAGTTTGAGGTAATCAGAGAAAGGCAGTATAGTGAGGGTGGGAAAATTACATGAAAAACAACAAAATATGCCATATAGAACCCTAAGAAAACTTTCAGTAATTCTGTACCATTTTAAATAAAATATCAATTTGTTTCTTTTCTCACTTTTCGCTTTTTTATCAGAGGCTACACCCGTTGAAAAACAGCAAGACCCACACGGGGGCCAGGAGTCCTGAATGCTCCTAACGGTACCATCTGCGGGTAGCATAACCTGAGTCACCTCATGTCTTTGTGACTCAATGTCAAGATCTTTAAACGACGTGAGAAACTGTGGGATGCTTTCCAGGCCTGACCGGTCCATGTTGTGCACCCTCCATGTCTATTTTCTGCTTCTTTCCCAGTCTCTCTCTTCCTCGGGCCCGCTGGTCTCCTGCGACTCCCCTCCCCGAGCCATTAAGGGCCCTGATGGATAAGCCCTACTTCCCGGGAATTCCTGATACTCTAGGGACACCTCTTTTCCGGACAGGGGCGAAACGCAGGGGTGAGGGAGCCCTGACTGTTCTGGGATGGCAGAGAGCAGCACAGCCCGGTGCGGGGAGCGACGGCGGGGGGACGTCCGTTGCCACCGATGGCCACCTGGGATGTGCTCAGCCGCGAGGCTCTCGGGCAGGCCCAACCGCCGGCCCTCCGCCGCCCGCCCCGGTGCGCCCGACCTGCTCCAGGGTGAGGAGGAGGAACTCCTGGGACAGCAGCTCCGGGTGCAGCAGCAGCTCCGAGTCCGTGCAGCTCCGACTGCCCACATCCCCCGCCATGGTCTTTGCCAGGAGACCCCGGCCGGCTACCCACAAGACTCCGCGTCGAAAGCGTTCCGGAAGTGACGTACGAAGGGGCGGAGACTCAAGTATTTCGTAGCTCGGAGCGCGACGCGAGAGGGGGAAACGCTCCTCGCTGCTGGTAGGGTGTGGGGGCTGGCCCGTGCTGGCGAGTGCTCCCGGGACCAGACAAAACAAAGGCATGTCAGAGAAACTAAGGGTGCGTCAAGCCTTAAGGGGAAGAGAGGGAAGAGCGAGATTAACCGAGGCGGCCGCGATTGGTCGCGTCTCCTGTGACGTCCGACGGCAGAGGCCAAAAGGAACTGTCGGGTCAGGCTAAAAGGAAAGAATCCGGCGGGGAGGCAGATATACATCAGTCCAAGTCTGCCATTTGCCATGTCTGACGTTATCTTACCTTCCTTCCTTTTTTTTTTTTTTTCCTTTAACTTCATTATGTTTCACCTAATCGTCCTTATATATAGCGTAAGCTCAGTAAGGCCAGAGACTATTTCATGAATTCTGTGTAACCCCAGCGCCTTGGACGTATTAAGCACTCAAGTTAATTTATTCCATGAAATAACTGAGTTAACCAGCCCACATGTGAAAAAATAATAATCAGCCGAGAAACGACAGTAGTTGGCAGCCAAGCGTTTGGTAGACATTTGCTGTTTTATACGGATTATTTCATTCCTCAGAACAGCGTTTTGCGGTGTATATTATAGAACACCTATTTCTCAGATGAGGAAACCAAGGCACAGAAAGAATAATTTGCTGAAGATCACAGAGTGAGGAAGTACCAAGGCAATGATCAAGTAAATTTTCTCTACACTTAGTAATAACTACAGTGAAGTAACAGTTTTTAGTTTAAACTGCTGTGTGAGGGGCTAATTCCTAGTAATTAATTGACTAAGATATTTCCTGCTTCTCTTTCATTATTCATGGGAAAGATATCTAGCCTCCAATTTTTTGCACATTTAAAAGTTATCCTTGCAGATCTGTTCTGAATGCTTATTGTTTTCATCCTCCATGATGAATCATTTTATTTGAAATTTTTATACTGTCTACAAAAATGTGGGCCTGCAGCCTTTACCACTGTGGCGTCCAATCCTCTCAGATCTCAGAAGCTAAGCAGGGTTGGGCCTGCTTAGTATTTGGATGGGAGACCACCTGGGAACACCAGATACTGTAGGCTTGGGAGAAGGACTTGGCAACCCACTCCCCCCAAAAAAAACAATATGCCATTGAAAACCCTATGAATAGCAGAGAGGCACTAACAATAGTGCTTTACCTGTTGTACATAGGGTGGCTATGAGTCTGATACTGACTCGACAGCACCTAACAACAACAACAACAAAAATGTAAACAGCAGATATCAAAGATAGATCTTGAAAAAGTACTGGAAAACAAGGGTGATGTTAAATCAAAAACAATAAAACTGAGAGACGTCCCACTTTTTTCTTTGTTTATGTGTATGAACTTTATGTGTAGAAACTGAATTTCTGAGCTGGGAGAAACTTAAAAGCCCTTCCAAAAATAGTTATTCAGTCCAGATCTTTTATTTTAATGTCTAGGATCTTTGCTGATCAGAAAGAAATTAAGTTGCTTGCTCCCAGTTGATTATAGTCTTAAAACTAGGCTGCATGTCATAACTGTGAGTTAAGTGTCTTAGGTTCATGGTATTAACATGATATTCCATATCCAAATCTGATTTTATATTGTAACAATAGTGAAATTATCATGAATAATAATATTGTCTGCATTTCCTTTACTGGGAGATACATTCTTTTAGTGGCCATAGAAGTTGCCTTGGAGGGAGCCTGTGTATGAAACCAGACCCCAGTTCAAATTATGTATATTCTGGCTAGGGATATAGGTCAGTGGTAGAGTGCTTGCCTAGCATATGTGAAGCCCTTAGTTTAATCCCCAGCACTGGAAGAGAAAATGCTGAGTCAACCTTTATTTTGCTTCACAGACACATTGGGTAGGTTGGTCTCTCATTCTCTGTCCCTTCATTAAGAAAAAGCTGTGCCAATACCTTCTATGAAGAACAATCAAAGTAGAGATTGTACAACACACTTGGCACAGAGTGGGTACTTAAGAAGCAGGAATTCTAGTAAATTATTGATTATAGGAGGCAATCTAGAAAGGACAGGCTTTGCAGTGGCCTAGACTTATCACCCAACCTCCCACCCTTACTAAGGACAAATAGTTCATCTCACCTAGCTGTAGCTTTCTTATCTCTGAGATGAAATTATAATGCTATCTCAATAGTGTTGTAAGGATTAGAGCTAAAGTATGTCAACTGCCTCTTCAGTTGCTTCCACCTGGAAATTTGTTGAAACCTATCAATTGTTATCAAGAGAGAGAGGAGGCAGGATGATGGTGTAACAGGAAGCAAGTTCAATATTCCAAAAATGTGGTTAGAAGTCCTTGCTATGCTGCTTCTCTCTATGGTTTTTTGGACCCATGACCTAACCTGAAGCCTTGGACTCCTTTGGCAAGACTGTTCGTGGCAGGTAAGATCTATATTCATATTTCCTTCCTTTAAAAAAAATTTACCAAGGTTTTTCTAGGTGCATCTGAAACAAAAATAGGATGGAGAAAATTGTTGTTTGAGACCTCCCCTGAAAAAATCTAAATTAATAGAGGAGGAACTAGAATGAGATTCACATACTCTTTTTTTCCTGCCTCCAAAGGAAGGAGAAAGTATTTGAGATTGCCTTTCCTTCCTTCCTGGGCAGAGCCTCTGTAGAGTGCAGCCATGGAGAATTTGCATTTGCCTATGTTTTAGTCAGAGTTTCCGTCTTAGGAGATTGTGGAAGAGGCCCTAGAATTTGCATTTATAAAAAGTTCTGGAGTGATGCTTTATAAATATGTCCAGGCAGAAGGGCTGCCTTATGGAGATCTCAGCTACACCGTGTGGTAAGAAAGCTACATGTATCCCTGACCCTTGAGGTAGAAACCAGCAGACTGGACAAAGACTGTCTCAGAATTCCTGTGGCAGCAGTGATTAGAGGAACCTGAGGTTTCTCTTCTCATCTTGGCACTGCCGATCTTCCAGTCCTAGACACAGTCCTGAGGAAAAGGAGAGGGCCTCATGCCAATAAGATTATTGTCACTGCAGCAGAATGTGGGCTTCAAGGTTTAGTTACAGGAAAAAACAATTCTATTTGTTACATATTTAAGTGTGTAGACAGCAGTTTATTTTTCCTCCAGTATTCAAGTCTCATTTAATAACCAGAAATCACCATTTTAAGCTATGTATTATGAGGATTCTCACTTCACTCAAAATGAATAGGTTTTATTCATTCATATTTTTATTTGGTGACTCAAGTTGACAAAAACAGCTGTGAGAGAGCAACCAATGCTGTGCTCCTTGGCATCATCACCTCTCTGGGTGGTGAGTTTCTACAGGGCTTGTTTGCTACATTTGCCTTCATTTCCTCATCAGGTTCACTAGCATGCACTGTGTTTGTATGTAGTAGGTACTCAATACAAATTTGTGGAATGAATAAATCATGAACCAAATATATACTAATGACTTTGGGTGTTGATTCTGCTTGTTGATAGTGCAATATTTAAGATACTATGTTACAAATACTTTTTAATATTTGTCAAAAATGTATCTAAGCATAAATTAAGGAGCTTCAAAGTGAAGGTAACAATTTAAGCAATACTTCACATTTTAGACTTGTGTTTTTAGCTATTTAGAACACAGTGACTATAACTTATTATTGTCATTCTCTTCCTTTTACAACCAGAACTCCTGTGTTGCTTATAAACCCAATGTCTTATTCTGTTCCAGCTGCTGTCATAAAATACTGTAGACTGTGTGGCTTATAAACAAAAGAAATGTATTTCTCATAGTTCTGGAGCCTTGGAAGTCCAAGGTGCTGGCAGATTTGTTATCTGATGGGGCCTATTCCTCAAACATGGAAGCTTCTAACTGTATTCTCACGTGGCAGAAGGGGCAAATGGGCTCTCTGGGCTTCTTTGATAAGGGCACTAATCCTTTACATGAGGGCTCTCTCTTCATGATAATCACTTCCTAAAGGACTTGCTTCTTAATACTATCATGTTGGAGAGTCAGTTTCGACCTGCATTTTGGGGAAACATACACATTCACATCCTAGCATTCATCTCACAGGTTCCCTGTTTCATCTTTGGGTTCTCAGCCCCCGGCACAGTGCCTGCCCCTCAGCAAGAACAGTGTGTGCTGAATGCATATGATTAAGTCAACATTTCCTGATCTTAGGCGGTTCCTAATTGAGCTCCACTGTCGCCAAACCTCTGGAGCACGTTATTTTTTGCCTTATGATGTAGTTAGGTGGGTTTTTCTTCCACATGGCTGCCTAATTCTGTGGTTAATTAAGCATTAGAATCCTCTGGAGCACTTATAAAAACAATTTGCTGGTCCCCTCATTCTCAAAGATTCTGATTTGGGAGGTTTGGGGATGGGCTTGGGAATTTGCTCAGTGGGTAGAGCGCTGCGCTGCAGTCTCTGAGGCCCCGAGTTCAATTCCCAGCACCACAAAAATGGGAGAAGGGCCTGGCAATCCACTCCCAAGGCAATCCTGAAGCACTGAGCCATTGAAAACCCTATGAGGGTCGCTATGAGTCGGATACTGACTCGACGGCACCTAACAACAACAAAAAATTTGGAGGTGATGATACCACTGATTAGTAGCCATACCTTATAGACCACCCCACTAAAGTAAGCTGCCTGAGGACAGAGATTTTCTTCCTCATTTCAGTGTTCCCACCAACCTCTGGCATAGTTTCCTGGCACATAAGAGCTACTGAGGAAATAGTTGATTTGAGTAGCAGTTTAAAAAGCTTATTTTTTGAAGCTAGATTGTAAGCATGTGAATGTGTACGTGTGATTAAATAAGCTAGTATTGTACACATAAAAGTTCTTAAAACATGGCATGTAATAAACTATGTTTACTTTTTAAAGATCATAAGTAGCTTTTCTTTGCTTATCCTGGTCTTCTAACATGATAATCATGCTAGGTGTGTGCTCTTAAGAGTGTTTATATATTAGAATAACAGAGTCTTAAAAGCCTCTTTGGGACTGGAGGTGTCGCTCAGTGGTAGAGAGTGTGCTTAGCATGTATGAGGCCCAAGGATCCATCCCCACCACTTCTCCCCCAAAAAGCCTCTTTTAAAGATGATTTAGCTAATCAGTATTGAGCATCAAAGCATCGAGAATTTTGAAAAAATGATTGAGTGCTTTTTACGTGCAGAAAAATTCAGCTGAGAGCCTAGTAGACCTACTCCTTGCGCCTGAGCTCATATACCTATCAAGAAAGTGATGAACAGAATGTAAGGGTGAGGATGTTAAGTTTTGTACTAGACAGCAATTATTAAAGCATCCATTTGCATTTGTGCAACTCTTTATCAGTCTTCTATTGGAACACATCTATAAAATACTCAACATGTCTGGTATGGGCCCAGGAATTACTTCATAAATATTAGTAAATGAAGTTAGTTAATAATTCCTTTGAAAATCATACGACTTTAATGTTTATTCTTACATGTACTCATTAGAAGCAATGTGAGGAGTTTAGAATTAGCCTGTGCAGCTGTTTGAATGTGTGTTATGGTCCAGGCATTTACTTAGAGGTGCCCATCATTTGTGACATATGCTTCTTGGTAAGTTCCAGTTCACCTGGAGCTTACCATTTTAAGAATCCTGTGGGAAGTCCTCTCCTAAAAGAAATAATTATTTCTTACTTGTCTCAATTTTGTTACTATGCATTTTCACTCCTAGATCATCCAAAATGGAACACAAGGTTTCTTCCATAAACTATTCAATCAATAGAACTTAATTTTTTATTTTAAAAACCAATGTGTTGTTGAATTCTGGGTTCTTGTTCTTGCTATTTCTTGCTAGCATGGGATTTGGGACGAGTCAGTCACCTCCCTTTGCCTGGGTGAACTCTTGGGTAATGGAAATACCTACCTTATAAGGTATGGCAAGGCATAAATTGTGGCAAAGCACTGCCAGCCAACAAATGTCACCTCTGCAGCCAGTCTTGTTCAGCTCTCTGTCATGTGGTATGATAAAGCACTAAAGTAGAAAAGTGGAAATGTGGATTCTAGGCCCAGCTGGGCCATGATGGCGAGCCACACACTGTCCATGGGCCTGGGTACAATGAAGAGCCTGGGTTGGATTTGCTCTGGTGCCCTCCCGCTCTCTGGCTCCACTGCCTGGTGGTCTAAGCCTGGAGGGCCATTCACTACTGTCTGCCCTGGAAACTTTGTTGTCAGTCAGAGCTCTGTGCTCCTGGGAATCTTGGCTCCCACTGGAGTCGGACACAGTGACATTGCTTCCACTGAGTCAGAATGGAGGCCCATGTGTGGCCATCAGGTCATACTGTGGAAGAGGGTGGAGGGCAGGCCACAGGAGGATTCATTCTTCATGGGTCTTTAATTAGTTGCCCCCTCGCCCCCCACTTCCTCCTTTGAAACAAGACCACAGAGTACAATATGGTATCCAGTCTCCAGGCTTGGGCTAACAACTTGCTTTGGGGATAACAAGTTTGTCTTCCAATCCCCAGGCGCAGGAAAAAAGTCAAAGCACCGTCACTAATAGGTTCTAAGCTCAAGGAAAATCGTGGGAAAACTTAGCTTTTTGTGTGCTAATAATTAGAACTGAAAACTCTGGAGGGAACTAATTCCTTCATCATGAAATTGCATTTTGACTATCTGTTTAAGAGGGGTCCATGGATTCAAGATAACCCACGATTATTCATGAGGCTAGAGCCAAAGGTGTAGCGATTGCTGGGCCTCCCTTAAGGGAGGGGGTAGAATTGTGGCAGGACTTCGCCTAGGTAAGAATATCCTGCACGTGGATTCCTACCCCAGGAACTTGCACTGGGTCCCGGTCTGGCCTCGCTGAGGGACTGGGGAGTGGTGCTCCTGGCCGCTCCACCTGGCCGCACTGGGGGAGCCCCGCCCCAGGTCAGCTCGCAGGCCCGTGCGGCCTGGCATTGGTGCTCCCGCTCCATTCATCCACGCACCCATCGCTGGGCAGGGAGCGCCCGAGTCTCCTCTCGGCCCGGCGCCGTTCTGCTGTCGGACGCGAGGAGGAAAGCCCAAGGCACAAAGCTGCGTTTCCGGCGCGGGACAAACAGCGCCAGGACAGCGCCCTGACTGCCGCCGTCGCTGGCCAGGTGCGGGGGCACAGAGATACCGGCAGGCGTGCCACGGCCTGGGCGGGCAGGGCGCGCGGCGGGTGGCCGGCGGCTGGGGACCGGCGAGCGCCCGCCCTCCGTCGGCGCCGGGCGGGTCCCACGTGACGGGAAGCGGTGGCTGCGGGGCCGACAGCCCAGGAGCAGCGGGCTGGAGCGGGCGGCGGGCCCCAGGCCGCGGGCGGCGCGGGGGCGCGGGCGCCGGTGAGCTCGGAGGCCGGCGGGGTGGCGGGGCGCGGGGCGGCAGGGGGGCGCGGGAGCCGCGCGGGGCCGGGCAGGGGAGCGGGGTGTGCGCGCTTGGGCAGGTGGAGAGGGGGCAGGAGTGCCGCCGGCGTCTGCAGGGCGGGGGCAGGTGTGCAGGTGGGCTGCTGGGAGGCAGGTGAGCGGATTTGGGGGCCGCCGTGCTTGTTGCGGTGAGCACGTCAGTATTCACGCAAGTGTAGGATGGGGCTGGTGTGCACGAGTGTGGGGTCAGCCGGTGTGTACGTTGTGGTGTGTGAACTCCGTGTGTGTGTGTTAAGGCAGGGGAAGATCCGAGAGACCTCGTTTTTGACTTAGGTTTCTGGGGAGAGAGACCTGGAAGGCAGGCCCGCCTAAGCCCCGCGCACTTCCACCCTTGGTATGGCATGATTGGGGCGCTGTAACTGAGGTTTCCCGTGAATTTGAGAGCTGAAATGTGGGGTCACACTCGGGCCTGAATTGTGCCCAGAACTAAGATAGTAGTGCAGGGGAGTGTTAGGGAGGAGGGAGGAGGCCTATGCTGGGACTCCAGGTCTTTAGCACCAGGTCAGGGGCTGGGAGCTGCACCCTTGTGAGTTCTGTGAGGAGCAACTGGAAGTTGGTCCAGTGGCTACCTTGTGTAACATGGGAAGGAGGCTGGTGGGCTGTCTGCGTTGCCTATGCCTCTGTGCCAGGGCTGTTCTGTTGAGTGGTCCTCGCTAAGCCTCTCTCCTTTAGGCTGCTCTGGGGCCCTCCTGGGTGCTGGAAATGGGATTCACAAGGTGCTTCTCAATGCAAGGAGGCTCCATTGGGTGCTGCGGTCTGAGCTGGATTTAATCACTAATGAAGTGCTTTGGGCAGGTGCCTGATGGGTCAGTAAGGAAGGCAGCAGTGGGTGTAAGTGTGGTGGCAAATTGAAGCACTGAGAAGGTGTGCAAGGAGGAGATACCACAGCATGAATTGATCCTCCTGTGGCCCCGAGAGCGCTGTAGGGAGAGTGCGTGGTGCCCAGGACTGCCTCGTGGTGGTGGTTGTGCTTCTGCTTTTGGGTCAGCAGAGATGGTAGAGAGCTGAGGACTCACAGGTTCATGGTCAGATGGGAAGAGACATCTGGCCAGCTGCTTCCTGTTCTTTTTCCTTCCATTTCTGCTGGCCAGGCAGCATAGCTGGTGTATGGCAACAGGCAGGAGGCGCTGCTAGAGAACCCCTGGAACCTGTCTACAGCTAGCCTTTCCGAGTTCCCAGATCATCTCTGACATGGGACCAGTGCTCCATACCTGTGATAAGGGTGGGTCTGCGGGTTCAAATCCTGTTCCTGCTGCTTTCTAACCCTTGAGCAGTTTTCTGGACATTCTGAGTCATGATTTCTCCAGTCAGACTGGGCTGATGTTAGCAGAGGTGTGTAGATGCTAATACGAAAATGTGCACCTGACAAAGGGTCTGGAGCTTGGGTGCACAGTAAACTATTGTTGACAAATATAAATGAGGATGTAGGGCTGTGTCTCTCTTGTGTCTGAACGTGTCTGATTTTATGCTCCAAGCCCTTAACCCAGTGAATGCTTTTCATCTGGAGTTAGACCTATGGATTCTGAATTCCAGTTTGCTGTCCATGTCAGGTGTACATTTTCAGGTCAGTTGGGTAGGAGATGTGGTAACTCTCTTGTTCGCCTTCTTTCACTCTGCCTTTTCTCCTCCATTCATGTCTGAGTGGCAGTTTTGTGGTCCTAGAATTGGGGACAGAGCTGTTGGCCACCATTGGCTACCAGGACAGATTCAGTCTTGGCTCAAACCCTCCAGAGACAGATTTGTGAAGGGCCTGTTCTTCATTTAGGCAGCTCCACCAGCTGCAGAGTTTTAAAAATCATAGAGCCCACTGTTTAAAAAATGCTGTATTGTCTAGGCCTGAATCTGCAACTAGCATTTCTGTTTTTTTTTTTTTTTAAAGGAAGTTACTCAGGCCTGTTCCCTCATGCCAATATTTAAAAAGTATGATCCTTGAAGAAGACTCGAGGAAATTTTACTTAATGGGTTAAGCATCTTCAGCTTGGTCTGAATCCAGTCTTCATTAGGAATACATTAAAGTAATCATTTGTGACCTCCAGGTGTTTGGGCTCTGCTGAATAATTTGGCTCAGACTTCACGACTCATCTCCATTGTGGTGGACCTGTTTTTCTTTATTAAAAAATACATAACTACTAAATGAATGTAAAAGTAACAACTCAATTTGAGGCAACCCCAAATGAGATGGAGTGTTTCCTGAAAAATATATTGGAAATCTCAGTGATGACTTCAGACCAAGATCTTTTCTTCATAATGAAGTGGCTGTTGTTGAATAAATTAAAAATTTGAGAAAATAATGTATGTAAATGAGGACAACTGCCTCGCATCTCCAAGGCATGTGATAATTTTTTGTTACTATTTGAGGTTTGGTTTGAGGAAGATGTTATGAGTAAATGCCTTAGAGACCCTATTCCCATTCTGCTCTTCTCCCCTCTCTTCCCCCTCCCCAAATCCCTTCCTCAGTTGTAACTGTTGATGTAACTCTTTCAGGATACGTATGATATATGTGTACCTATAACATACACATGCACACAATGTGCATACATGTATATCCACCATAGGTGGCCCTGTTGGTATCTGAAATACCAGGTGACATAGCATTCAGCATCACAGCAACATGCAAGCCTCCACAGCATGACAAGCTGTTGGGGAACCGAACATGGTGTCCCTCATGATGGGGAGTCAGGGGATACGTGGTTTCAGTTGAGCTTCCAGACTAAGACAGACTAGGGAGATGAGCCTGACAGCTCCCTCCTGAAACAATTAGCCATTGAAAACCCTATGAATAGTAGAGAAGCACTGTCAAATATAGTTCAGGAAAATGAGCCCCCAGGTTGGAAGGTATTCAAGAAATGACTGGGGAAGAGTTGCCTCAAAGTAGAGTCAACTGTAATGATGGGAATGGAGTAAAGCCCCTGGGACCTCCATTTATTGATGTGGCCTGACTCAAAATGAGAAGAAACACAGTGGCTGCAACATTGGGGTCAATCAAAAAAGATCATGTGTATGACACAGTGTCAGTTAGCATTTCCTTCTGTTATATGTAGGGTCACTATGAGTCAGATCCAACTCAACAGCACCCAACAACAGCATATATATGTGTGCATGTGTGTATGAGGTGTAAGTAAAAAAACAGTGAATGTTTAAATTGAAGAAAATTTATTACAGTAAAAGACATATTTCCATTAATCCCTTGAAGTACTCCCCACTGGCTTTGAACACAACCCCATCATTCTTGCCACTTTCTGAAACAGTAATCTGGAAGTCTTCTTTCATGAATATCTTTAACTGTACTGTTGTGTCTGCCTCAATGTCCTGAATCAATTCAAAACACTTACCTTTCATGGTCATTTTGACTTTGGGGAAGAGCCAGAAGTCACACCGTGCCAGATTGGGTGAATAAGGTGGATGAGGACACCATGATGTTTTTATTTGTCAGGAATTACCAGAAGTGATGTGTGACCTAGAGCATTGTCATGATGAAACCAAAGACAGTCACAAAAAATGACGTCCAGAACTGTTTCAGAAAGTGGCAAGAATGATGGGGTAAGTTTGAATATAGGGGGAGTATTGTGAGGGGGAACAATAGCAATGTGTCTTTTACTATAATAAAGTTTTTAAAATTTAAACATTCACTGTAGTTTTTGTTCACACTTTGTGTGTAGAGTTGTGCCTCAGTGTCCATGGTGTATTGGTTCTAGGACCCTGCACAGCTACCAAAATCTCCAGATGTTTAAGTGTCTGATATAAAATGGCACAACAGTTGCATATAACCTGTGCACATCCTCCTTAAATCATCTCTAGATGACTTACAATACTGATACGATGTCAATGCTAGGTAAATAGTTGCGGTACTGTATTGTCTAGGGAATAATGACAAGTCTGTTGTCAGTATAGATGCATTTTTTCCCCAAATATTTTCTGTCCGTGGTTGCTTGAATCCACAGATACAGAACCCACAGATGAGGAGGGCCAACTGTTTCTATTTATTTAAATAACTTTGATTAGTATGCCCAGGAAAAATGATACCAACTCGGATTACATACAGATATGTGTCAGGATAATATTATCAAGTCAACAAGTTAGACATTAGACCTAAGCCAGCCAGCCTTCCTACCTGCTTTTCCTTTCCTCCCCTCCTCCCCTCCTCCCCTCTTTCTGTCCTCCTCTCCTTCTCTCTCTCCCTCCCTTTCTCTTTCCCTCCCTTCCTTCCTGCAGTCTTCCAGGTCACTGCAGGGTGTGTTGTCAACTCAGGTCTGTTGTGCTGTAACTAGTCTTTTGCTATCTTTTCTGCATTCACATGGCAGTCAAGTGCTGCCTTAATTGTCAAAAAGGAGAAAAGTTATCTTTGGGACAATAAATTTGTTGACTTCTAGCAAATTTCAAGATTAAGTCATTAAACAGATGGCTGTGGGGACTTAGAGAACATGGGGCCAGCCTAGGCTGCCATTCAGTTGTTAGGTGCCATCGAGTTGGTATCTGACTCATAGCGACCCTATGTACCACAGATGAAACACTATTGTCAGTGCTTCTCTGCTATTCATAGGGTTTTCTATGGCTGGTTGTTTTTTGGGAGTGGGTTGTTGGTCCTTCTCCCAAGCCTACAGCACCTGGTGTTCCCAGGTGGTCTCCCATCCAAGTGTTAACCAAGGCCGACCCTGCTTAGCTTCCAAGATCTGATGCCACAGTGGTACAGCTGCAGGCCATTCAATAGGAACAGTTTATGTTATATAAACATATAACCTGTTTGGATAGGAAATGTATAAACCCATGCTCTGTATCTGAGTCTCAGCAAGGCAGGTAGAATAATAGGAAGAGAAGCAAGAGCCCTGTTGATCACAAGGAAGATCAGGACAGTCAGTCGCCTTTAAAGACCCTCATGGCCTCTTGCTTAGAGTTATCTCTTAGGTCAGAGGACTAAATGTTCAGAAATGACCTGAAGTCATACTTGTTTCCTCAACCAATAGACCAGGAAGAATATGGCCCTGGAGTTACAAACAAACCGGGGCAACGTCCCTGTGTTGTCACGTTCTAGCTTTGTAACTTGCTCAAGGTGCCTGACATGTCTGTCCCTCCACAGTAACCTCTTCTCAGAGTCTTTGTGAGAAAGAAAGGGGATCACTCTGTGGAGGGCTCAGCATCCAACCAAACCCTGCACTCGGGGCGTGCACTAAGGGCAGCCAGACTGCCGTCAGGGCTGTTGTCATCTGGTGCCAGTCCAGGCCGGGAGCAGCCCAGTGTACGAACGATAGGTACGTGTCTCTCTGGCGTGTGTACTGTCTAGGCTGGGAGTCAGCGTGGCCCCTGGCTGAGGACGTGTGCTTTGGAGCTAAGGTGCCTGGATAGGAGCCCAGCTCTCCACCTCCCATCTGTGGTCATTCAAGCATTCTGGACCACCCTTCCCTTCCTCCTGGCCCAGAGGCAGCTGGGTAACAGTCAGGGGAAGCCTACAGTGGTGTCCAGATCCCTGTGTGTAGAGGAGACAGGAGCTCACCTGAGATCTTAAGAAAGTGGCCAAGCCACAATCGGAACTCAGGATTCCTAGATAAATGCTGTGAACGTGCACTTTGTAGTAGGCCTCCTGTTGACTGTGGCTCACCACTGGGGTGGTACACATGAGCTCCAGGGTCTTGTTCTTCCCAGTCCAGCTGTTCGCCTTCAGAGTCTCTCCCCTGCCTGCTTGTGCCAACACTCTGTCTAGTTCTGACCCCAGTCAGAGTCAGCTCCCATTACTCTTGTTTCCCCTCTATGAGAAATATTCCAAATGAACAAAAGTGTAACACTTTATTTTTTCTTTTTCTTTTTGAGATCAGCCATTGCTGTGTTGCCAAGCTGGTCTTGGACTCCCAGCTCATGTGACCCTCCTGCCTCAGTCTCCTGAGTAGCTGGGATTGTCAGCTTCTGGCTTGGAGTGGGCTTCCAAACTGTCCTCTTTGAGATGCATTTTCAGGAAGAGAAGCTTTTAATTTAAAGGCATTAATTCATATGTGGAATGTTAAGCTGGGGCACTGCACTGGAGAAAAGTCACTTCTCAAAATGACTCGATCAGAAAGGTTGTACAATCACTCTAGTAGCCCCAAGGACCCTAAGGAAGCCTTCCCCGGATGGCTGGATGTTGTGTTTTGCGTTTTCCTTTGCAGCTACTAACATTCAGATCTTCTGGCCAACTCCTTTCCTCCAAGAAAAGTGTTGCCCAGGTCTGTCTGCCTGTGGTGTTGGAGATGGAGCCCAGGACCTCATACATGCCAGGCATGTGCTGTACCACTAAGCAGTACCCCTAGCACCCCCTTTTTTGATTTCTTGACAGCAAAATAGTTAACCAATAAACTATGGTTACATTTTCACTTCACCTATTGTTTTGAAGCAATTCTAGGCCTACTGATGAGTTGAAAAATAGTATAGCATTCACACATCCCCTTTACCTGGCTTCCCCTTTTGTTAACATCTCCTAAAACCCTAGTGTCATGGTCAAAATGAATAAAGTAACATGAGAGCAATGCTGTTAAGCAGCCAGCCCACACACTGTATTGGGCTTCTCTGCTCTTTCTACTCCTGGCTCTTTTCCGTTCCAGGACCCCTTTTCTGATCCAGCCTCTCCACATTGCATTTAGTTGTCACATGTCCCTGACCTCTTGTCATAGTTCCTCATTCTCTCCTGTTTTTCTCATGACCTCAGTGCTCTCAGAGGATGTCAGGGGTTTAGTAGTGTCCCTGAGTTTGGGTTTATCTAGTGTTTTGTCACGACTGGATGGAGGTGATGTTTTCAGCATGAATGCTGTGAAGGTGGCATGCTGCAAGTAGACTCCAGTGCTGGGATGGGTTGCATGTTGCATGTTACCTCCCCCTCAAGCAGCAGGAGCAACTCACGGAGGCCCTGGGGTCCCTGGTGATGCCACTGTCCTCAGAATGGCTGGCCTCCATTGAGCAGCCCTCCTCTCTCTGACCTGGTGAGCCAGGGTAGGAATCATGGCCTTTTGCTTTTCCCACATGTCTGTCAGCTTGTCCTGCTATGGGGGCTTATGTGTTGCTGTGAAGCTGACAGCTTTGCCACCAGTATTTGTGATACTAGCAGGGCCACTCATGGTGGACAGGTTTCAGCTGAGCTTCCAAACTAATACAGACTCAGGAGAAGGACCTGGTACCCCACTCCTGAAACAGTTGTTGTTGTTGTTAGGTGCTGTCAAGTTGGTATCCAGCTTGTAGCGACCTCATATACAACAGGCGAAACACTATTGTCAGTGCTTCTCTCCTGTTCATAGGGTTTTCAGTGGCTGATTATTTGTTGGGAGGGGGTTGCCAGGTCCTTCTCCCAAGCTTGTAGCACCTGGTGTTCTCAGGCGGTCTCCCATGTAAGTACTAACCAGGCCTGACCCTGCTTAGCTTCCGAGATCCGACGGGATCCATTGCCAGTGGTACAGCTGCAGGCCATTAGCCACTGAAAAATCTCTTGACTAGCAGAGAAGCACTGTCAAATATAGTGCCAGAAAATGAGCACCCTCAGGATGGAAGACATTCAAGAAAAGACTAGGGAAGGGTTACCTCCTCAAATTCAAGTCAACCTTAATGACAGAAATGGAGTAAAGCCATTGAGACCTCCATTTGCTGACATGGCACAACTCAAAATAAGAAGAAATACAATAACTACAACAGTGGTCTCAAACATAAAAGAATTGTGTGCATGACGGTGTTGGGTAGTGTTTTGCCCTGCTACTTACAGTTGCTGTGAGTCAGACCTGACTCAATGGCCCCTGACAACAACAACATGTTTCTCTGTTGTTCGCATGTGCTCCAATCCTCTAATTTCCCTGTTAGATCACCTTGAGGGTTTGGGAAGAATTTCACATCCCCCGCACCCTAGGAATCCAACTGCTACTTGTTGTTGTTAAGTGTTGTTGAGTCTGGTCCAACTCATAGCGACCCCATGTCGACAGAACAAAACTCTCCCTGACAGTGTGTCGTGCCCAGCACTGTCAGTGCTTCTCTGCTATTCATAGGGTTTCCAATGGCTTATTGTTTTGGGATTGTTTCAGGAGTGGGTTGCTAGGTTCTCCTTCCATTTTTGTGGTTCTGGGGATTGCACCCAGGGCCTCAGAGTGCAAAGCTGTGCCCTACTGAGCTAAACCCCAGCCCAGCTGCTACTTAAGAAACAAAAATTGTCTGCCTTCTTATCAAGAAAGAAATTACTATATGTGTGATTTGCTGAACTTTTAAGCCATACCAAACTTCATGTGACTTTAGAGTGGTCACTAAGATAATTCATATTTTTTTTTATCTTGACGGAATGTCCATTGTAGTTGTAATTGGTTAGCCAGTTTGTATCCCAAGAAGAGAGAGAATTGGCCCATAAAGCTACTGAAATGTGTGACTTTTAGGTGTGACATTAAATTCTGAAACACTGATATGGTTTTGTTAAGTGTATTATTAGGGTTGGTGATGTAGCTTAGTGATAGAACACTTGCCTAGCATGTGCAGGGCCCTGGGTTTGATCCCCAGCACCACACACAAAAAAGAAATGATTAAATATGTTATTTCCCCAGCCTGTGAAGGTGATTAAAACAGCCTTTTGAATCCTCCATAGGAACTGGAGGTGGTGGTTTGTTTTTTACTGTAGCTCGCATCTTGTTTTGGTGGTGGTTGGTAGGTACCATCAAATCAGGTCCGACTCATAACAACCCTATGTACAACAGATGAAACTCTCCCTGACACTGTGCCATGCCTGGCACTATTAGTGCCTCTCTGTTATTCGTAGGGTTTTCAATGGCTGTTTCGGGAGTGGGCTGCTGGGTCCTTCTCCCAAGACTGTAGCACCTGGTATTCCCAGGTGGTCTCCCATCCAAGTACTAACCAGGCCTGACCCTCCTTACCTTCTGAAGTCAGACGGGATCAGACACCAAGGTGGTATGGCTGCCAACTCTTACTTTGCTAAGTTAGCACAAAGGATGCATCTGAAGTAGCTGGCAATAGGATGACGCTGGGGAGGCAGGTTAGCCTATTCTCAACCCAGGCAGAATCTTGAGGCTGTGACTGGGCTCTCCATTCTGTCAGGAGCATGGTGTAGGAGAGTTAAAACTTTCCTTTTATGGTCTGACAGTTGGACAGTGTGAGTCTCTGGATAAGCTGACAGTGAGCAGGCTAACAGGAGAAGAGGCATCCCAATTTATCACATGCACAGCAGCCACACAAAATGTGAGGCTCAAGGAGGACTGATTGGAGCATGCCTAGTGCCCTAAGCTCCAGAAAGCAATAGGTCTGGGCTTTGGGGAGTGGTTAGTCAAGTTATAGGAGGGTGAGGGAAGGAAATTGTTGTTGTTAGGTGCCATGGAGTCGGTATCCGACTCATAGCGACCCTCATAGGGTTTTCAATGGCTGACTGTTTCGGGATTGCCTTGGGAGTGGATTGCCAGGCCCTTCTCCCATTTTTGTGGTGCTGGGAATTGAACTCGGGACCTCAGAGACTGCAGCGCAGCGCTCTACCAACTGAGCTAAATCCCAGCCCTATCTTTGGTTACAGGGCCATAATAACCATTAAGTTTTGCATTTTTTCCTTTTTTACCTCAAAATGTTTTAAGTTGTGGTGCACATATAGCTGCCTAGGGCTCTGAAGAATTCATTTCATTTAAAAGTTGTTAGGTAATTCCAAAATATGAGAAGTTTTTTCCCTTTCTTTTCTTTCCTTTTTTTTTTTTTTTTTAAGACACACAGGACACCAACCAACCTTCAAGGTAGGCCTCATATGCACTGTCTGTGATACAGTGGGTAACATTATTCAGATCCAAGCATAATTACTGGTAAAGATCCCATTGTAATAAATGCCAATTTGTCATAGCATTCTTTTAGTAGAATGTATTTATTTCTGTTCCAGATCAGGAGTTTATTTAATTTTATATGTATTAAAATTTTGTATAATTGGATCTACACACCTCTTTCTGCATCTTGATAAAATATCTACTTTAAAAGTGCTCTTATTTATGTCTGTTCTTTGTGATGTGACTTTTTTTGATGAGGTTCAGCCTTTGTGAGATTTAATACAGAGGAAGTGAAAAGGGGAGCAAGGCAGTTAAACTGTCTTGAACTAGTTGAAGCATCGTTGTTAGGTGCCATTGAGTCAGTGTCTGACTCATAGCGACCATAGGTGAAACAGTATTGTCACTGCTTCTCTGCTGTTCATGGGGTTTTCAGTGACTCATTGTTTTTTGGGAGTGGGTTGCCACGTCCTTCTCCCAAGCCTACAACACCTAGTGTTCCCAGGTGGTCTCCCATCCAAGGACTAACCAGGCCCCAGCCCTCCTTAGCTTCTGAGATCTGACGGAATCAGATGCCACAGTGCTATGGCTACAGGCAGTTACAACGTAAAGATATGTATATGGCCCTGGGAGCCACATGCTGGTGGATGAAGGCCTGGGGGTATGAGGCTGACCCAGTGGAAGCTGCCACCCCAGAAGCGGCAGATGGTCACCCTGGGGGAGCATTTGCCCTCCGGAGCAATCTGACATATGTTCATCTAATCTTTTGTCTTCTAATCATCTGAGGGTGTTTATGGGAAATAATTGAAGGGTGTCCAAACTGGACTTTAATATTCTGAGAAATGGCCATTAAGTGTGGATATAGAACAAACTAAGAACTGAATTTAGGTATATGATAAATATGCTTACATGAAATGAAATTTTAAACCAGCAACATGTAATTTGTGAATTCTTGCAAGTTTATCAAGCTGAGATTCTTTTTTTATTTCCAAGGTGATATTTTATATATAAATATACATTTAAAAAAATTAATGTTTAATACATATAAAAAAGATATTTGTAATCTGTATAAGATGTTGTTGTTGTTAGGTGCCGTCGAGTCGTATCTGACTCATAGCGACCCTCATAGGGTTTTCAATGGCTGACTATTTCGGGATTGCCTTGGGAGTGGATTGCCAGGTCCTTCTCCCATTTTTGCAGTGCTGGGAATTGAACTCGGGACCTCAAAGACTGCAGCGCAGTGCTCTACCCACTGAGCCAAATCCCAGCGTATAAGATGTAGTGATAATAATAAATGCAACATTCAGGAAACCAAACATTACTGATACCTTTGAAATCTAGTGTCTGCCCATACCCAGGCCCCTTCTTCCTGGATTTGAGTTTCTTGTACCCATGAGAGTCCAGTAGGATTCTTCCTCTTAGGTAGCTGTAGGTCTTTCTCTTGTTGCCATATAGTTGTCCTGTGGAGGAAACCGGGGGTGTTTCCAGTTTTCCCTCATCTTAAACAAGAGTGCTGTGCACTTTCTTGTTCATATCATGGTGAATGTAAAATAAGAAATGAGTCCTGTAGGGCACACACCCAGGAGAGTCACTGGCTTACTGCATCATATTGGGAACTTCTTAGACAGTGCTAACTTGGTTTTATCAATCTGGAAGTGTCCACTGGCAGTGTAGCTTTCATTTTGCCATGTTTTCCAATTCCTGAGGTGATCAAGCTTCAGATGTTTTGTTAATTTAATGGGTATAAAAGGAAGTCTCACATAGGTATAACAATAACTACCATGACAATGTACTGTCATAGTTATAGTTTGCAATTCTGAGTGATTAGTCAAGTATTTTATCATGTTTATTAGATGTTCATATTTCCTCTTCAGAGGAAAACCTGCTTGTGTATGTTGTCTAGTCTATCTTTTTTTTTTTTTTTTTTTTTTTTTTGGTGCTGGAGATGGAGCCCAGGGCCTTGTTCTTGTTGTTATGTGCCATCAAGTTGTGTCCAACTCATAGGGACCCTCTTAGGGTTTTCAATGGCTGGCTATTTCAGGATTGCCTTAGGAGTGGATTACCACATCCTTCTCCCATTTTTGTGGTGCTGGGAATCAAACCTGGGAACTCAGAGACTATAGAGCAGCGTTAGGTTTCCCTTAATGTCTTACAATAAATTTTTTTATTTTTCTCCATAGAGATCTTGTAAATTTTGGTAGATAATTCTGTCATACTATTTTAAATACTTTTTAAGATTAAAATGTTTAATTGTTTATGTATATAAATACAGATTGGTATGTTGATTTAAAATAAATAATAAATACTTTTAATAGATTCTTAGTCAGTTTCCATGTAACTGTATTGTGATCTGTGAGTGATAATAGTCTTGTCTTTGTTTTCGTTTCTTTGTAACTATTCATTTATGTGTTTTGTTTGTTTTATACTGGCAAAGTCTCTCAATACAGTGTTGCATAGAGATGGTGTGTTTCTTTGCCAGGGCTGCCATAACAAAGTACCACAAACTGGATGCTATGCACTGTCTCTCAGTTCTGGGGGGTGGAGGTCCAAAATCAGAGTGTCAGCAGGGGTGGTTCCGTCTGCAGGCCTTGAGGGAGAATCTGTTCCAGGCATCTCTGGTAGCTTCTGGTGCCTTCCAGTATTTGTTGCCTTATAGAGCTTGATCTTCTCCCTCCATCTTCACCTGTCTTTTCTCTATATGTGTCTGTGTCTGGATTTCCCCTACGGAAAAGACATAGTCCTGTTGGAGTAAGGCCTACCCCAATGACCTCATCGTAACTCAGTTATCTGCAAGGATCCTGTTTCCACATTCACTGGTACTAGGGGTCAGACTTTCAACATGTATTGGCTAGACTCAGTTCAACCCATCACAGATGGTAATACCAGACATCCTTGTCTTCTTTTTTGTTTTCTTATTTGTTTTGGGTTTTTTGTTGTTGTTTTGTTTTTTGTTTTTGTGGTACTGAGGGTTGAACCCAAGGCCTCACTCCTGCATACTTTGCAAATGCTGCACCAGTGAGTAGCACCCTCAGCCCCCTCATCCCATTTTTCACTTTTTGAGACAGGGTCTCCGTAAATTTTACAGACTGCCTCTGGTCTCGAACTTGCGATCCTCCTCCTCCTGAGTCGCTGGGATTCTTTATTGTTTTAAAAGGAATAATTTTAAGATTTTGCTCTTAGAGATTTGTCTATTTGTTTTAGGTGGCAGGATAATATACTACAACTTTTTGCTGTGGATGGATGTTCAATTTTATTTAATACTTTTCTGTATCCATTGAAATAATGGCTCTTTTCTTTTAAGTTGTAAATTTGATGAACTAAACCAAGAGATTTGATTACCTCAAATCAATATAAGATCCCAAAATAGCCATCTTGTATATTTTGAATGTGTATTGTTTGATTGAAGGGCTAAAATTTCAGCATGCTTATTTGTGAGAATGATCTAATTTTTCCTTCTCCTATATCCTTATTGGATTTTCATATCAAAGGTATTCTTTGCACTGGCTTCATAAAATGGGATCTATTCCCCCCTCAATTGCTTTTCGACCTTTTGACTAAGATCAAGTATATTCTCTCTCTCTCTCTCTCTCTCTCTCTCTTTTTTTTTTTTTTTTTGCTTATTACCAGGAGAATTATTTATTGTGTGTAACTTAAATTATGTGATTCCCAAATGTTTGGCAGAACTTGTGTAAAGATGCTTCTGGCCTTGGTACTGTCTATATGTGTCCATGAAGGCAGAATGTCCCTGATGCTCTGCCTTGCTCATTCCCTCACCCATATAATGCAAATTCTGTCATGCCCAGCCCTTGTGTAGCCATAAAGAATGGACTTGTTATTGTGGAGCTCAAGTTTAGGAGATCTCCAGGACCTAATGAGAGATGCTAAAAGCAACAAATTCTTGTCGCGGCGACTGCAGATATTGATGAAAAGATAATGTTTCCACGTACATTTACAGAAGATGAGCATTCTCACATTAGCATTCTCAAAGACACTTATTTAGCTGCAAATTAGCACTAGTGCAGAATCTTGCAAAGGACGATGTGCACAGGCTCAAGTTGGTAGGAAATAATTACTAACATTCCAACATTGGCCTTTATCACGTTTTGCTATATAACTTGTTTATCTTTCTAATCTTCCTTCACGAGATTGAGAGATCCTTGGGAAGACACAGTGTCTTGTAACTTTTTGTTTTTCATACTTAGAGCTACCTGCTATATATGTAATATTTCCCTATGTAAATTATGTACCATGAATTAGTACTAACACTTTTCAGTCTCTTTCTCTAAGTGGTGTACACTAAAAAAAATGTTAGGGAACATGGAAATATTTATGTTAAGTAATAGTCATGCTTTTTACATGAAGCTTAACAAAATGTTTAAGTTTTAGGTCAGTTTGAGACATACATCAGAGGATAGCTTGTGTGCCATAGGGAAATTTTTAATCTTATTTACCATGTTGAAACCTCTGGTTTAGACAGGAGTAAGTTGGACTTTCTGGTAATACAGACATGTGGTCTAAGATTTATATGATTCATATTTAAGCTACAAGAATTTATCCTGTGAACTAGATCATAGAATTCCCCAACTTCTTAAAAGAAAAAACTATTTTTAAGTTACATAGTCAACTTTCATTTCTCTCCTTAGTTATAAAAGCAGGTCACGTATGCAAAGACCTCCACTAGGAAACTTAACGGTGAGCAAGACATAAGTAGTTAGTGTGGGGCTGGGGTTTAGCTCAGTTGGCGCCCCTCTGAGGTCCCAGGTTTAATTCCCAGCACCACAAAAATGGGAGAAGGGTGTAGCAATCCACTCCCAAAGCAATCCTGACACAATCAGCCATTGAAAACCCTACGAGTGTCATTATGAGTTGGACACGACTCAACGGTACCTAACAACAACAGCAACAACAAGTAATTAGTGTATTATTGCATTTCTTTTAAAGTATAATAGAAATATGACTTTTTCATAGCCAGGTGCTTTTCTAATAACTCCCTCCCCCCTTCTTGACTGCTCACCCTGGTATTTAGAGTAAATATGAGGTGTTTGATTATTTTCATAATAATCTTCACTGAAAATGTGTTCAGTTTATCTCTGTGCTAAGTAAAGAATTATAGACATTCTGCTTTAAGAAGTTAAATAAGAGGAGTTGAATTATAGGTGCCTAAAGCTTGTTTCTCTATTTTTTTTGTGAAGCGAGAGATACAATTCATATTTTAAGTGGCAGAATTGCTTTTACTTGCCATGTTAAAAGACAGCCCTGACTGATCAACCAATGAAAGAAGTATTTGTAACATTTTGGTTTTCACTGACTTAGAGGTCTCTAAGCTTATATTTCCATACCTGGGTTTTACTCATTAGCATTTAAATGGGAAAATATTGTCTAGGTGGGTTTGGTGATTATATTTGGTAGTGACAAATAGATGGTGGCATTTAGGAGCCATCTATGCCAGAGATTATTTGTAGAGACCCTACAGGGGTTCCTCACCCCCCTGTCCCTGGGGTGTAGGCCTGTCCTGCTACCTTCTCCGCTTGGCCCTCGCCCCCTCCTGTACAGAAGAGGTCCAGCATCGGAGTGGAAGGTGTGTATGCAGGGGTGTTGTCTGTGTTTTGAGCTGTCCTCCGTTGGAGGTGAGCAAGATACCTGTAGCGGAGGACAATGTCGCATAGTTTCACCTCTTGGCTGCCAGCTGGGGAAGTAAATGCCCAAAGCAGTCTGGGGCTGGGGGTGGGTAAGAGAGAGGTGGAGTTGGGGAACACAGGGAGGGAATCAGTCTCCATGGGGAGGTGGACAGCTTATAGTGCTGTGTGCCAGATCTAGGACATGTTACTTGAGCTGACTCAATCCTTAAACAGGCCTGTGAAACAGGCACTTTTATTTTTACCTTCATTTCACAGATGAAGAAACTGAGGCTAGAAAGACCAAGGGTCTTGGTTTATTGGTGTTGGTGCAACAAAATGCCATCACCTGGGTCATTTGCAAACAACAGAACATTTCTGTTTACAGACATGGAGACTGAGAAGTCCAAGGTCGAGGTGCTGGCAGCTTCAGTGTCTATGGAGGGCCCGTTCTTCATGGAGATGCCTTCAGGCCACATCCTCACCTGGTGGAAGGGACAGAGGAGCTCTCTCAGGCCTCTTGAACATGGGCACTGTTCCTCCTGAGGGCTTTACCCTCAGGTCCTCCTCTCCTAGGTGCACCCTGCTACCACCACCCTGGAGATTAACCCTGAAGTCACTAACAGGAGGAGATGCAGACAGACCGCAGCATCAAGTCATTCGGTGGAGTGAAGGAAAGGACAAGAAGGACTCTGTGTCCACAGAGATGTATCCCCTGTCCTGGGTCCACTCCCTTTGTGATTTTGTTGGCCCCAGAGGGAGCTGGCGTCTCACTCAGTGCATCTGTTATTGCCCCAGCGGATTAGACATGCAAGAAAGTGTGGAGTTCTTGAATCTTTGAGTTGAAAGGCACCAGAGAGGTTATCTGATTCCTCCCCTTCTCTGATGTATGAATCCTGCTTGCATTTCTGAGGTCTCCCAGCCATGGCTGGAATGCCTCAAAGGATTAAGGGATTTAATTTGTCCGGAGGCGACCCTATGCCATTCTGGGGTAGCTTGAAGTGCTAGAGGAGGTGTTCTGGTGCAGGCCTGCCTAGCACCCCTGTAACCTTTGTCACTTATCCCCTCTCAAGCTGCGATGCTTGCCCTCGAGGGTGAGGGGTTGTCCCTAGACGCTCCTTTCCTGCCCCTGAGGAGCCACGGCAGCTGTCTTGCCATCCTGCTTCCTCTGCCTTCGTGGAGTGTGAGACCACAGCCCTCCTGAGAGGAGAGGCTAGGAAGCCCATGGGGAAGGCTGGTCTTCCTTCCAAGAGGGTGATTCTGTAACCACCGTGCCAGTAACCCACTTGCAAACCCACCGATCATCTCTTCGTGTCCCCAAAAGACAGGAGATTTGAAGCACATCTTGACCACTCAGTGTGAACCTGGTTGCCCTGGAGGTCACAGCTGCAGCTGGGGCCAGCATGCACACCTCACTGGGAGAATGCAGAGGAAGTTGGGGCATGGCTCCAGCCTCTGTTCCTGGTGGAATCTCGTAGCCGAGTTCCACCATTCTCTTAAACACAAATTCAAATAACAATAGAAGCCCCAGGAAGATCGTTGAGGATCATTTCTGCCTTTTTCAGAATTTTTTTTCTCCATGGCTATGGGTAACTGTGTGTGTCTCCTCAGTGCATGTGTGTCTCCCGGGAATATTGTATTAGCTCAGGTCTGTTGGGAATGAATGGGATGGGGCATCATGAGGAACGTGCATGTGTGTGCCTCTCATCAGGTCTTCCACTTGTCTGGTGGGGCAGGTCATGGGGAAATCCTTCTTTCCATTTTTCAGCAGTGTCAGATAACTTTCTTTAGCTGAAATGATGACTATGGAATCAGTGGATTTTTTTTTTTTTGCGGTCCTGGGGGTTGAACCCAGGGCCTCACGCTTGCATGCTCTGCAAGTGCTGGACCACTGAGCTGCATTCCCAGCCCATTTTTTTACTTTTTGAGACAGGGTCTCGCTAAGTTATGCAGACTGCCTCTGGTCTCGAACTTGCAATCCTCCTGCTTCCGCCTTCTAAGCCGCTGGGATTATAGGTGTGCGCCACCATGCCCAGCGAATCAGTGGATCTTTATTGCAGCTGATGTGTTTCTGCTTATTCCTTGCTCACCCTCTGTGTTCCCACAGACACCCAGTAGACATGATGAACATCAAGGCCTTCACCTTGGTCTCTGCCGTGGAGCGGGAGCTGCTGATGGGTGACAGAGAGCGCACCAGTGTGGAATGTGTGGAGTGGTGTGGCAAGAACCTCTATGTGGGCACCCATGACTGCTTCATTTACCACTTCCTGTTGGAGGAGAGGACTCTGCCTGCGGGGACGGCTGCATTCACTGCCACCAAACAACTGCACAGACACCTAGGCTTCAAGAAGCCTGTGAACGAGCTGCGTGCAGCCTCGGCCCTCAACAGGCTGCTGGTGCTGTGTGACAATTCCATAACCCTGGTCAATATGCTGAACCTGGAGCCCGTCCCCTCGGGGGCCCGCATCAAGGGGGCTGTGACATTTGCTCTGAATGAGAACCCTGTGAGCGGTGACCCATTCTGCGTGGAAGTGTGTATCATTTCCGTGAAACGCAGGACCATCCAGGTATTTCTGGTGTACGAGGACCGTGTGCAGATTGTCAAGGAAGTATCCACCCCAGAGCAGCCCCTGGCTGTGGCTGTGGATGGCCACTTCCTGTGCCTAGCCCTCACCACCCAGTACATCATCCTGAACTACAGCACGGGCCTTGCCCAGGACCTGTTTCCCTACTGCAGTGAGGAGAGGCGGCCCATCGTCAAGAGGATAGGTCGACAGGAGTTCCTGCTGGCTGGTCCAGGAGGCCTGGGTAAGGAGGGGCCGCAGTGCTGCCCCTGACCATGCCTGTGTCCTGCCCTCTCTCCTGGGGGGCGGTGTCCCTGGGAGAGGTGGGAGAGTAGGGCTCAGCTGTGGAAAGTTAATACCATCCTGCATCGCCTAATGAAAGGGACAGATTTTAAGAAGCCATTATTAGGCAGTTTTGGTATTGTGCAGTCATCATCAAAGTGTACTTATGTCAACTAAGACTGCTATGATGTCACTGGGTGACATGGTAATCTTATGAGCCCACAGCCACATGCAGTCCATTGTGGACCAAAACATTCTGTGGTGCATGACTGCACTCGTCGTGGAGAGTGTTTGGCAGCACTAAGGATGTGTGGTGAGATTGTGGCAGAACTGCATGACTGATGTGTGCTGACATTCCGTCAGGTTGTGAGTGTGGGATAAGTGGAGCAGAAACAGACTAATCATAAACCCATTTTACTTTGTTAAAGAGGAACTTGCATACAACTCTTGGGAGAACATTCTTTCTGGCAAATAACTACAATAATATACTTCTGCAAGAATTCCTCATAAGGTTTTCCCATGTGGGTAGGTTTCTGTCTTGATTGCTTTTACTCTTCATTCTGAGAGGGGGTTGAGGTAGCTCACTAAGTATTTTCAAATGTAGAGTCTACTGGGTACCATGGTGCATGGCTAATCCTAACAATTCAGAAGGCAGAGGCAGGAGAACCACAAGTTTGAGGCCAGAGGAAGCCCATGTAACTTAGTAAGACCCTGGTCTCAAGATAAAAAAGGAGCTAGGGGTGCAGCCTAGTGGTAGAGCTCTTGCGAAGTATGTGCCACACTCTGCATTCAATCCCCAGTACTGAAAAAAAAGGTAGAGTGTATTAGCTTTTTGTTAATCCATTATTGTAACAAATACCTGAGATAATCAGCTTATGAAGTGAAAGGGTTTCCTTTGGCTCAGAGTTTTACAGTTTCAGCCTGTGATCAAGTAGACTCACTCTTGGGGCTTCTGGCAGGAGAACCAGATGGCAGCAGCACCAGGGTGCAGCTGTGCCAGCCACTCACCTTGTTGTTGGCCTAGAAGTGAAAGAAGCAAAGAAAGGGACAGGGTCCTGCCCTCCCCTTCAAGGGCACACCTCCAGTGACCTGATGACCTCCTACCAGGCCCACCTCCTAAAAGGTCCACCACCTCCCAAAGGTGCCACCTTTGGGGCCAAGCCTTTACACATGGCCCTCTGGAGGGTACTTAGGGCCAGAACACAGACGGGGGCATTAACATTTTGTCCATGATTTTCTCTTTTATTTCCTATAATCTCCACCACATTATCAGCAGTTAGCAGCTGCCTTAGTGGGGCTTTGGTTGTTGCTCTGGGGCTGTGCGTCGAGGGTCAGTGCAGTCTGTTAGTATGCACTCTGTCTCCTGGTGCCCGTCCACTCTGGTGGCTCCTGTTGGAGTTAGTGGGTGTTTATGGCACAGGGCGCAGGTGAGTCAGTCTGTTTTCACAGTTACACTTTTTCACCTTAGCTCTTGTACAGGCATCTCATTTCAAAGTGATGAGGACAGGCACATTTTCTTGTGATAATAGGAGTTCAGGTCATAAGCTAGTTAATGTGCATGTCTTTGTTTTTACTTTAACAAATAAACTTTTTTAGAGCAGTTCAAAGTTCCTGTTTACCTCCTCTCCCCCACATGTTGCCTACCTCTTGTCAACATCTCCCACCAGACAGGTCCATCTGTTACAATCAGTCAGTGAACACACACTGACATGTCACTATTATCCAAAGTTCACAGCTTACTCTAATGAATTCATTCTTGGTGTTGTACGTTTTACAAGTTTGGAGAAATGTATAATAACCTGTATCCACTATTACAGAATCATACAGAATAGTTTTTTCTACTACCCTAAAACTGTTCTGTGCTCTACCTACTCATCCTTTGCTTCCCTCTAACTCCTGGCAACCACTGTCTTCATAGTTTTTCCTTTTGCAGAATGTCATGTAGTTGGAATCAGATGGTTTATAGCCTTTTCAGACTGGCTGGTTTCACATACACATTCAAGACTTCTCCATGTCTTTCCATAGCTTGATCGCTCAGACTTACACTTTTGAAGACAAAATTCTTTACACTAACTACCCTTTGATTAAAAAAAAAGCATGTATTTTTATTCTGATATTTTTTATTATGGAAAGTACATATAAACATATATAGTAAAGCAAGTAATGTAAAGAACCTGAGGTAGCCGTCACCTGGCTTTACTCGTTGTTAGTTCCTTTATGCACCTATCCACTTTCTCTGCATGATTATTTTGAAGCAGGTGCCAAACATCATAGCCTACATTTCTGAGTTACACATGCACACTAAAGAAAAACCATACTACATGCCTAAAAAAAATTAACAGTAATTGCCTGCAGCCGTACCACTGTGGTTCCTGATCCCATCAGGTCTTGGAAGCTAAGCAGGGTTGGCCTGGTTAGTCCTTGGATGGGAGACTGCCTGGGGATACTGGCTGCTGTAGGCTTGGGAGAAGAACTTGGCAGCCCACTCCCTAAATAATCAACCAACCAACCGTTAAAAACCTTACGAATAGCAGAGAAACACTGACATAGTGCTGGGCATGGCACAGTGTTGAGGAGTGTTTTGTTCTGTTGTACATAGGGTCACTATTAGACCCAACTGGATGGCACATAACAAAAACAGCAGCAACATTGCCAAATACCTCTTGGCATCTCCTGTTTCTCTTATTTTATCATGTATTTTATACACACACACACACACACACACACACATTTTTTTTTTTTAATACATATATACTTAAGTATTTGTATGGTTTGGCTTTTTCCCAGTTTATTTGGATCAGTTTCAGCCAGGGCCCACACATTGCATTTGGTTGATCTGTTAAGTTTCTTTTTTTCTTTGGGTTCCCCCACTCTTTTTATTTTTCCTTAATTTTTTGCTGAAGAAATTAGATGGTTTTCCACAGTCTGGATTTTGATAAACTCATCCTCCTAGTATTATTTAGTATGCCATTCTGACCCCTGTGACCTCTGTTTTCTGCAAATAGATAATTAGAAGATTCAAGGTTTTTAGAGGGACAACACATGCTTATAATCTCAGAGACTCAGGAGGTTGAGGCAGGAGAATCTTGAGTTTGAGGTCAGACCTGCACAACTTAGCAGATCTCAAAATAAAAAAATAAAAATGGGGCTGCATAGTGCTTGCCTAGCATATGCAAGGCCTTGAGTTCAACCTCCCAGTACCACAAAAAAGATTCAAGATTTTATTTATTTTCTTTGGAGAGAGGCAAGACTACTTCATATAATGGAGTACTTCTATTGGGGGCTACGTGGTGCCTTTTTCTCTTCCTTTTTGTGATGATAACAGCTATTGGTGATTATTACCTAGATCCATTCAGTCGTTGTTGTTGTTAGATGCCATATGTCAGGTAAGAAGCTGAAAACCCATAAAACTCCAACAGACCTTTATTTGGGAGAAGCTGCCAGAGCTATCTCTAACAAAGGAGAGAGCAGCAGCCAGGAGAGGAAGGGGTAAAGCTTTTATGTGTTCTGCGTGGGAGGGGGAAAGGGTAATTGGTGTGTTACATCAGGATAGGTAGGAATCGAGTGCATGGAGGATTCTGATAGGCTGGAAGAGGGAAAAGGAAGCAGTCATCAGTTATTGGGCCGGGGCAGATTTTGGGTTAGGTTTTGGCAGGCTTTTTTGGAGGGCTTTTTGAGGACTGTGGTGTAATGGGTAGAAGAAGGGACCACCTTAAAGGAAGGTGCTATTTTGTTACAGGTCCTGCCTAACTGTTGAGTCAGTGCCCAACTCATAGTGACCCTATGTACAATAGATGAAACACTATTGTCAGTGTTTCTCTGCTATTCATAGGGTTTTCAGTGGCAAATTGTTTTTGGGAGTGGGCTGCTGGGTCCTTCTCCCAAGCTTACTGCACCTGGTCTTCCCAGGAGGCCTCCCATCGAAGTCCTAACCAGGCCTGAGCCTCTGAGCTTCCGAGATCTGATGGGATTAGACGCCACAGTGGTATAGCTGTAGGCGTTCAATTGTTGTTGTTGATAGGTGCCGTGGAGTCATGTCCAACTCATAGCAACCCTCATAGGGTTTTCAATGGCTGATTGTTTCGGGATTGCCTCGGGAGTGGATTGCTACGTCCTGCTCCCATTTTTGCAGTGCTGGGAATGGAACTCAAGACCCTAGAGACTGCAGAGTGGCGCTCTACCAACTGAGCTGAATCCCAGCCCATTAAATCATTGTTGTTGTTATTAGGTGCCATTGAGTTGGTATCTGACTCATAGTGACCCTATGTGCAACAGGTGAAACACTATTATCAGTGCTTCTCTGCTATTCATAGGGTTTCAATAGCAGATTGATTTTTAGGAGTAGGTTGCCAGGTCCTTCTCCCAATTCAATCATTGTTGTTGTTAGGTGCCATTGAGTCAAGTCCGACTCATAGTGACCCTGTATATAGCAGATGGAAACACTTCTCAATTCTTTGCCAGGCACATGATCTTATTTATATTTAAGCCCATTATTGCAGATACTGTGCCAGTCTATCTGGTGGAAGGTTTTCCTTTTTTTTCATTGACCTGCCACTCTCCCAAACATGATTTCTTCCTCCAGGCACTGATCTCTCCTGATTACATGTCCAAAATATGTAAGATGTAGTCTAGCCATTCTTGCTTTCAAGGAACACTCTGGTCGCACTTCTAGGACAGATCTGTTGGTTCTTTTGGCAGTCCATGGTATATTCTACAGATTTCTGCAGCACCACAATTCAAAAGCATCAATTCTTCTCCCGTCTCCCTTGTTCAGTGTCCAGCTTTCACAACCATATGATGTGACTGAAAATACCCTGGCATGAGTCAGACGCACCTTTGTCTTCAATGTGACATCTTTGCTTTTCAATACTCTAAAGAGGTCTTTTGCCACAGCTTTTCTGAGAGCAATGCGTCTTTTGATTTCTTGACTGTTGTTTCCATGGGTGTTGATTATAGAGCCAAGCAAAGCAAAATCTTGGATAACCTCAATCTTTTCTCTATTTATTGTGAAGTTGTATGCTGACCCTGTCATAAGGATTTTTGTTTTGTTGATGTTTAGTCGTAACCCGTATTGAAGGCTATGATCTTTGATCTTAATCAGTAAATGTTTTAAATCTTCTTCACTTTCAGCAAGCAGAGTTGTGTCATCTGCATAACACAGATTGTTAATGAGTCTTCCTCCAATCCTGATGCCATGTTCTGCCTCATATAAAGTCCAACTTCTCGGATTATGTGCTCAGCATATAAATTGAAGAGATATGGTGAAAGTATACAGCCCTGATGCATACCTTTCTCAACTTTAAACCAGGCTATGTTTCCTTGTTCTATTTGAACAACTGCCTCCTGGTTCACGTATAGATTCCTCATTGAGTACAATTAAGTGCTCTGGTATTCCCATTTTCCAAAGTGTTTTATCCATAATTTATTATGATCTGCACAGTCAAATGCCTTTTTATAGTCAATAAAACATAGATAGACATCTTTTTGATATTCTCTGCTTTTGGCCAATATCCACCTGACATCAGCAATGATGTCTCTGATTCCCCACCCTCTTCTGAATCCCGCTTGATTTTCCAGTAATTCCCTGTCTGTATACTGCTGCAGTTGCTTCTGAATGATCTTTAATAGAATTTTACTTGTGTACGATATTAATGATACTGTCTGATAGTTTGCACATTCAGTTGGATCCCCTTTTTTGGGAATAGGCACAAATATGGATCTCTTCCAGTCAGTTGGCCAAGTAGCTGTTTTCCAAACCTGTTGGCATAAACATGTTGACACCTCCAGTGCTGCATTTGTTTGTTGAAACATCTCTATTGGTATCCCATCAATTCCTGGAGCCTTTTGTTTCGCCAGTTCTTTCAAGGCAGCTTCCACTTCGTCCTTCAACACCATTGGTTCCTTTTTCTATGCAACCTCTTGGAATGGTTGGTCATCTACCAATTCTTTCTTGTACAATGACTCTGTGTATTCTTCCCATCTTCTTTTGATGTTTCCTGCATCATTTAATATTTTCCCTGTAGAATCTTTCACTACTGCCACTCGAGGCTTGAATTTTTTCTTCACTTCCTTAAGCTTGAGAAACACAGCGTGTTCTTCCCTATTGGTTTTCTGCCTCCAGCTCCTTGCACATGTCATTATAATATTTGTTTTTGTCTTCTCAAGCTGCCTTCTGAAATCTTCTGTTTAGTTCCTTAACTTCGTCATGTCTTCCTTTTACTTTAGCTGCTGGACGTTCAAGGGCAAGTTTTCCTGTCTCTTTTGACATGTAATTTGGTCTTTTCTTTTTTTCTTGTCTTTTTAAGAACTTTTTGCTTCCTTCTTGAATGATATCTTTTATGTCATGCCACAACTCTTCTGGTCTCCTATCATTTGTGTCGAATGCATTAAACCTATTTTTGAGGTGGTCTCTGAACTCAGGTGGGATATA
>VMDO01022107.1:0-34161 GCA_007922755.1 Pedetes capensis
CTTTCCTGCAGAAACTCTGAGTTTGCAGCCAGCAGGCTAGCTTCCGGAACCACAAACCAGGGAGCTTAAAATAATGGAAATGTGCTCTCTCTCTCCTTCCGGAGGCTGGGCATGCAAAAGCAAGGCGTCAGCAGAGCCACACTCTCCCTGAGGGATCTGAGGCAGAATCCTTCCTCGCCTCCCAGCTCCTAGTGGCTCCCAGCCCTCCTTGCTGTCCCTGGACTCATGACAGAGTGAGGGCCACTTCTGCCTCTGTCGTCCCATGGTTTCTTCCCTCTGCTTCTCCCCTCCTCTTCTTCTAAGGACGCCAGCCATGTTTCATCAGGTTGGACTCATTGCAACTAATGATACCTGCAACACCCCTGCGTCCCAACAAGCCCACATTCTGAGGTTCTCAGTGGACAAAAACTCATTGAGGGGCATGTGGTGATAAAATCACGGTTGCTTCTCAATCTATGGGTTGGAGGAGTCTCTCCCCAGACTCTAAATGGTCAAGATTGAGGCCATTTCTCCAGCTCCTTGCTATAAACATCAGCATTGGTATTTACTAAGTGTGCAGTGGCACCAGCTTCTATGATCGAGTAATGTTTGTATTTTCAGTATGATTTCCACAGACCGCAAAAGTCAGGCAGGCAAAAAAACCTAAATTTACTTTTCCATAACTGAACGTAGTTTTGGTCTCAAGCCTTCATCCCACCACATAATGGAGTTCTTAAGCCTGACAATTGATTCTGCAGACTGAGGCAGGCGGATCATGAGTTCAAGGCTACCCTGAGGTACATAGTGAGACCCTGTCTGAAAAAAACAAAAACAGGCCAGGCCTGGTGGCGCATGCCTGTCATCCCAGCGGCTTGGAAGGCGGAGGCAGGATGATCGCAAGTTTGAGACCAGAGGAAGTCTGCATAACTTAGCGAGACCCTGTCTCAAAAAAAAAAAAAAAAAGGGTGGGGGGGGCTCAGTGGTCCAGCACTTGCAGAGCATTCAAATGCGAGGCCCTGGGTTCAACTCCTAGTACCGCAAAAAAACAAAACAAAAACATAAAACAAAACAAAACCCTGATAATTGAACAAAACACAGTCAATTCAGGGTAAAACTGATCCAATCAGAATTTCCAGTTCCCCTTCCATATGTGGAGATCACCTCCTCAGTCCTAACAACTGGTAACCAAAGAAAGTCAAGGGAGCATCCAGGCCTGCGTGGTCCTCGCTTGGAGGCAGATGTCTCCAAGGAGGCTCTGTCTCCTGTGGTCTTTGGGCATAATCATTGTATTAGTCTTCCAAGGCCACCACAGTGAAGTGCCACACGCTTGGTGGTTTAAAAACAGAAATTTGTTTCCTCGTGGACCTGGAGACTGGAAGGCCAAGATCGAGGTATCAGATCAGTGGGCTGATTCCTTCTGAGGCTGCTCTCCTTGCCTGGTAGATGGCACCTTCTGCCTGTCCTCACGTGGCATCCCTCGGTGTGCATGTCTTTGCCCTGATCTCTCTTATAAGAACACCAGTCAGGTTGGATTAGGGTTCGCTCATATGATCTCATTTTACCTCAGTTACCTCTTTAGAGGCGGTATCTCCAAATACAGTCCACGTTCTGAGGGACAGGAGATTAGGACTTCAAGGTAGGAATTTGGCAGAATGCAATTCAGCCCATAGCAATCATCTTTCCATGCCAAGGTGGTGAGAGCTCAGCTCTACTGACACCACTCGGGTACACAGGGGCCCTGTAGGTTCTTCGGTCTTCTTCCTCATGAGCCCCTCTCCCACAGGTGGCACAGGGAACTTGAACTTGTCATTAATAGTCTCTCTGCCCTCTCTCATTGTAACAATCTCCTTTGATTGAAGTGGGCTCCACTAGGTAAATATTTATCCACAGAATCAGCTCTTATCAGAGTGGTTTCCTCCTCCCCACCTTTGTATCCAAGATGGCGGCATTCAAGATGGCAGCAGGTGCACAGGAAAGCCCATGGTCCCCTTAGAGAAAGGACAGGTCTCCCGCTCTGTGCTAGTTCCTGCACCAGCCTCTTCTTCAGGCCACTCGACTATGGCTTGTGAATGTGCTGGAAGAGCTCCACCCAGGACCAGTGGTCTGGGTCGGCCTTTGGAGCACCCATCTGATATCCTGGCTGGAGACTAGGGACTGAGGAACAGAGGGACTGAGGGCCTGAGCTTGGGGGTTCTCATATGTGTGGTTCCCCCAAGGGCTGGGAGATTCCTACTCCATCCCTGGTCAAGGTGGCCCCTTGAGGCTACTGACTTCCAGCCAGATTTTGACTGTACTGTACCTGCTTTGGGGACATATAAGCACCCTCGGCCCCCTCAGTGCAGCAGAGGGATTGAAGGCATCTGGGAATCCTAACTTGTACTCAGCCATCCCACCCTCCTGCAACCATGCTGTGCTTACCCAACCCCCAGGTGCGCCTCCACGTGGAGAAGGGGCTGTCTCCTCCAAGGATCCCCAGCAGGAAGCAGGAGACAAGCTCCCTCTCCGAGATGTTTGACTCAGGGGTGATCTGAGCAAACCTGTGTGACTCTGGGTCCTCTTTCCTCAGCCTGCCTTCTCACGAACAAGGCTGGGGGAATGGTGCCTCCCCCATTCCTTGTGGCAGAGACTCCTATGCAATGGCCTGAGTTTTCTGGATTATAGGGACCTCACAGATTAACCTCCAGCTGGATCTTTACATGGTAATAGGGGCTGAAGGAATTTTGAGAATTACCTCTTACCCATGCCTGGCTTACAAGGCACTACCTTGCTGAGAATATAAACACCTACCTTGGATATCTGGGAGAAGGACCCAGCAGCCCACTCCCAAAAATCAATCCGCCATTGAAAACCCTATGAACAGCAGAGAAGCACTAACAATAGTGTTTCGCCTGTTGTACACAGGGTTGCTATGAGTCGGATACCGACTCGACGGCACCTAAGAACAACAAACATTGGATATCAGAAGCTGCAAACCTAGGCTTTCTGGCCATTTCTTTCCTCGCCTACCTTCCAGGGAGCCAGAAGAGCAGCCCTGTCCCCTACAGTCCGCAGCTCAGCCAGGGATTCTGCAGCGCAGCCCTCCATGCCCCAGTCTTGGAGCTGAGCCTGAGGCAGAAGGATGGACAGAGACCCCTCCATGAGCCCCACTCCCTGCAGCTCAGCTGAAGGCTGCCCCCTTCCTCCTTGAGCCCTAGGCTCTATCTCCCTTCAGGCAGCAGGAAACCAAGACATAAAGAAAACATGGGCTCAGCTGTGACTTCTGTACTGCCTGGGGCCCCACCTCCTCATTTAAAGGCCAAGAACCTGACGGGGTCCTTGGACCCCTCCCTCCCCATGGAGGGCCAGTGCCTCAGAGCTCCCAGCCAGAAAGGGGACCGTCTGAGGCTCCCCACCCAGAGGGCCAGACTGGAGGCCAGAAGTCCAAAATCAGGGTGGTGGCAGGGCCGTGCTCCCTTGAAGGCTCTGGGGAAGATCCTGGCTGCCTCCTCCAGCCTTGGGTGGCCCCAGCCCTCCTTGGGCCCCCCTGGCTTGGAGCTGCACCACCCCACTCTCTGCCCCCACCTTCACATGGCCAACCTCCCCGGTGCGTCCTCTCCTTTTCTTATAAGGACACCGGCCATTGGATCGAGGACCACCCTAATCCACAGGATCTCAGATATAGACAGATGATATTGTTGTTGTTGTTGTTAGGTGCCGTCGAGTCAGTATCTGACTCATAGCGACCCTCATAGGGTTTTCAATGGCTGACTGTTTCAGGATTGCCTTGGGAGTGGGTTGCCAGGTCCTTCTCCCATTTTTGCGGTGCTGGGAATTGAACTCGGGACCTCAGAGACTGCAGAGCAGCGCTCTACCAACTGAGCTAAATCCCAGCCCAGACAGATGATATAGATACAGATATAGATATAGATATAGATATAGATATAGATATAGATCGGTAGCCCTGTGGCATCTGATCCGGTCAGATCTCGGAAGCTAAGCAGGGTCGGGCCTGGTTAGTACCTGGATGGGAGACCGCCTGGGAACACCAGAAGCTATAGGCTTGGGAGAAGGACCTGGCAACCCCCTCCCAAAAATCAATCTGCCATTGAAAACCCTATGAACAGCAGAGAAGCACTGACAATAGTGTTTCTCCTGTTGTACAGAGGGTCGCTATGAGTCAGATACCGACTCCACAGCACCTAACAACCACAACAACAATAGATTTTCTTTGAGACAGGGTCTCACTGTGTAGCCCACAGTGGCCTAGAACTCACTATACAGCCCAAGCTGACCTCCAAGCCACAATCCTCCTGCCTCAGCCTTCCCAGTGCTGGGATTACAGGTGTGTGCCACCACACCTGGCTCTCCTCGTATCTTAATTGCTTTTGCAAAGACCCCAATCTCCAAATAGGTCACATTCTGGAATTCTGCGTGGACATGACTTTTGGGCAAATACAGTTACCCACTTCAGGTACTCATCGGTAAAGCCCTATAACCCTGCTCTTCCCGAAGTGGTGCAACCCCAGGCACAGCACGGGTTATGGGGAAGCCAGTGGGGCCTCTTCGTTCCCACCCACCCCTCTCAACACGTGCCGTATGTGTTTTAAAGCTCTAGGTGATTTCATAATGGCCTTACACTTGACCTTCAGAAGTCACCGGTCCCCTGCCACGCTGGCCTGCAGCCCACGTGCCAGGCCTACCACTCACCCCCTTTCTGAAGCAGCCCTGTCCCTGATCTTTTATGACCGTTTGCTTATTTGTTTCTATTCCTTCCTGTTCCAAAAAGCGTCTCAGGCAGATGGCTTTTATTACCGGGCTTCGTGAACCTGGCAAGATCCTATAGCAAATACGGCCTCCTCAGTAAACATAAATGGCCATGAAGCTGACATGAAAAGAGCCCAACGGGCTTGGCAATTAAAACAATCGTGCAGAGGGTGACCTCAGCTTCCTTTCTCACTTTCACTGACTCATTGAAACCGCTCTGCTTCTCAAAGCTTCAGGTTGCTTCTTAGGTTCTGGCTAAAGTCTTTATGGACGAAGCTTCCAGCTGAGAGGGGAGGATCCTGACAATTGGGAGCTGAAGATAGGGATTGGTGCCTTGTTTGAGAGCGAGCGCCTTCGGAAGGACCCTCTGCAAGCACATCTGGGGACCTTTGTTCATAGCCTTATAGTGGCACCTGATGCTAATTGGCATGCTGAAAAGGACATGCAGTTGCCTTACTTAAGATGATGTAAAGAAGGACTTTTTGCCTTGGGTTCAACCTCCAAGTGCCACACACATGAAAAAGAAGGACCTTTCTCTGGCTCGGAGCTATTCTTCTTCTTACCTGATTTCCTGAGAATTTGTAAGATGTGGCTTTGCCATGGTCAAAGTCATTTCAAGGGGAAAAAAATGTGTGTGTGTCCAGGTGTGCGCCTGCGCATGTCTGTGTGTGTCCGTGCGTGTGCACGAGTGCCCACGTGTCCACGTTCCTGCACAGGGCGTGTGTGTTCAGGTGTGTATGTGTTTGGAGGAGGGGGCGTAAGGCAGAGGGGGAGGGGAGGGCACAAGGAAACGTTCCCGCATGGGTCAGACTGAGTGTTCAGGCTTGTCCCCTGTCCTTGGACGTGCCCCTGGGGGCCCCTGACTTCCTCATCCACACCCTGTCTCCTCTGTGGCAACTGAGATCTTTTGAAGGTGTTTCCAAGACAGGCCCCTGCAGGGCCTTCCTGGTCCCTCCAGAAAGGGACAAGCTGGGATAAAGCGTGGGGAACAAGAGGCTTTAAAAAGTCGTGTTTGGAGCGCCAGGCGCGGTGGATCACGCCTCTAATCCCAGCGGCTCGGGAGGCGGAGGCAGGAGGATCGCAAGTTCGAGACCAGAGGCAGTCTGTGTAACTTAGCGAGACCCTGTCTCTAAAAGTAAAAAAAAAAAAAAAAGGCAGGAGGGCGCAGCTCAGTGGTCCAGCACTTGCAAAGCATGCAAGCGCAAGGCCCTGGGTTCAAACCCAAGTACCGCAAAAAAAAGAAAAAAAAGAAAAAAAAAAAAAAAAGAAAGAAAGAAGGAAAGAAAGAAAGAAAGAAAGTCGTGATCAGGACCCACGTGTTGCTCCCGAGGCTCCTGGACCAGTGCTCAGTGCCGCGATCCAGAGCCCTGCCTCCAACCTTCAGCTCAGAGCTGCCTTTCTGACCGCTCCACAGAGGGCTGGCCACTCTCCGCTGGCCACCGTGGAGGGAAGAACTCAGGTCTTGGCTGGGGGGGCCCAGGGAAAGACCCAGATCTTTGTGACCACCATACAGGGCCACAGGCATCGTGAAAGCATCCGTGGCTCACGCTGAGGAAATGGTGAGGTCTGAGGCACACTGCCGGGTGATGGTGGGTGTCCACAGATAAACACATTAAGGAAGTAGTCATCAGGTGGCCACCAGGACAGGTCTGGCCCGAGGATAAGACTCGATGCCCTCTTCCCGGCCACCTGACTTGGCCATGATGTCCCAGGCCAGACCATGGGCCACACAGCGCCCAGTCCTCTGACAGCCCCACCAACTGAGAAAGCCATCCCACAGCACCACGTCCCTGAGGAAAGAAGGGCTCACTGTGTAAGTTCCATTTGGTGGCCTTAAATCCTGACAGTTGCCTGTCCTCCTGGGAAGGGCTGGGATCTGCCTTTGCCACTTGGCTCTCAGCAGTAGGTTGAAGAACGAATGGAGGAAAATATTGTTTGGTTAAAAGCTGAGAACATTTATTGCCAGAAGCCTCCTTACTCACCCGCTAGTGGACAGAGATGAGACCACGTTTGGTGGGCTGGTCTGCCCCAGTGCGCTCTCTCTGTATCATTTGCTGTCACATACTGCTAGACTCTAGTTCTGGAATATTGCCCAAAGGCCCGATTATTAAAGGCTTGGGCCCAGGGTGGCAGGATTGGGAGATGGTGGGAACTTTAAGAGGTGCAATCCAGTGGGGGGTTTTAGGTAATAGGGAGCATTTCTATGAAGGGATTGTGGGGACCCAGTCTCTTCCTTTTCCTATTTCCTTCCTGTTCCAACCACGAGGTGGACAGTTTTCTTCCACCATTAAGTGCTGCTGCATCACAGACCCAACAGCAACAAGGCAACTAGCCACGGGTGAAAATGTCTAAAACGCTGAGTCAAAATAAGCCTTTCCTCTTTTTAAGTAGATCACCTCGGGTGTTTTGTTACAGTAGTGGAAAACTGACACAAATACACAAAACATAAAATTTACCATTTTAACCCCGAGTGGACAGTTCTGTGGTATAAGTACAGTCACATCTTTCATCAACCATCACCTCCATCCTTCTCCAGAATGTTTTCATCATCTCCAACTAAAACTCTGCACCAATTAACCAGTAACTCTCCATTCCTCCATCCCTACAGCCCTTGGTAACCCACGCTTCTACTTTCTGTTTCCATTAATTGAGCTATTCTAAGCACTTTATGGGCTGGGATTTAGCTCAGTTGGTAGAGCGCTGTGCTGCAGTCTCTGAGGTCCCAAGTTCAATTCCCAGCACCACAAAATGGGAGAAGGATGTGGCAACCCACTCCTAAGGCAATCCCGAAACAATCTGCCATTGAAAACCCTATGAGGGTCTCTATGAGTCGGACATGACTCAATGGCACCTAACAACAACAACAGCAAGCACTTTATATAAGTGGAATCATACAATATTTGTCCTTTTGTGACTGGCCAGTTTCACTTAGCATAATGTCCTCAAGGTTCATTCCTGTTAGAGCCCATGTCAGAATTTCCTTCCTCTTTAAAGCTGAATAATATTCTACTGCATGTGTGGACCACGTTTTCTTAATCCATTCATCTATCAGTAGACACCTGGGTTGTTTCTACCTTGTGCCAGTTGTGAATGGTTTTTCCATGGACATGGGGGTGCAAATACCTGTCTGAGTCCCCGCTTTCAATTTTTTCAATCACTTTGTGTTTTAACACCTGATTTTTGGGATGCCACTTTCACCAGCTGATCCCTGGCAAGCTTGGCTGGGAAATTAGTGGTGTCTGCCCCTTCCCAAAGGTTAAATCTTCCCACGTCCAGAGTACCAAAGAGCAATTAGCAAATACAAGACCGTGTCGAAACGTCTGTTGAGATTGTCGTCAGCTAAATTATGGGCACCAGGTAAATAAAAGTGAGGTCACAGTTCAGAAACTTCCTATTTCATGCCAACTGGCCGGCATCAGCCAACCCACAGCTGACCTGACCGAGCCAAATAAGCCTCTGCCTGAGCTAGGATGGGCCTGGCCTTGGAGAGAAAAGCGTGAACGGGAACAGAATTAACTCATTTTCCCTCTGTTCTTCCCTACCAAAGACGGTCACCATCAATTCACTTCCCTGTTCTGTATCTGAAAATTCCCTTTCTTCTTGTTGTTGTTGTTAGGTGCCATCTAGTCGGTATTGGACTCATAGTGACCCTCATAGGGTTTTCAATGGGTGTTTCGGGATTGCCTTGGGAGTGGATTGCCAGGTCCTTCTCCCATTTTTGCAGTGCTGGGAATCGAACTCGGGACCTCAGAGGCTGCAGTGCAGCACTCTACCAACTGAGCTAAATTCCAGCTTCCCTTTCTACAAAAGTCTTACTACTTTGTACCCACCAACATTTATTTTATTTTATTTTTTATTAGAAATTTTTAATGTACATCTTAATGTGGTTCATTTTGACATGCTTTTCATTGTGACATTTCCATATATGCATTTTGATACACATTATTCATATAGGTTCCCCCTTACCCTCCCCTATGCTTCCCCCCTCCCACCCTTCCCATCTAAGTTTCCCATCCAAGTCTTCTCTATCTTTTACTTAGTAGTATTTTTCTATATGTCCTTGGGTTCCAGTCCTGTTTAAGATAGAAACTTTTCCTGTAGTGGTCTTTGTTTTTATCTTGTTAGAACAATTACATGCGAATTCTAGTCCATTTATATTAACGTCATTCTTATCTCCCCCCCCCTTTTATTATGATCCGACCTTTGAATAGGATTTTTCCTTCTTGTAATTTTGAATCAGCTCTCTCATGAGTGAGAACATGTGTTGTTTCTCTTTCTGAGTTCGTGTTCATTTACTCAAAATAATTTTCTCTAATTCCCTCCATTTTGCTGCGAATGACCTTATTCCATTTTTCTTGATTGCTGAGTAGTATTCCATTGTGTATATATACCAGAGTTTTTTTTATCCATTCTTCTGTTGAAGGGCACTTTGGTTGATTCCATATCCTTGCTATTGTGAAAAGCGCTGCATTGAACATGGAAATGCAGGTGTCTCTGTCCCACCAACATTTATAAATAAAGGGGAAAACATAAAAGAGAAGATTGCCCTTCTAAGCAAAACTCTGAGTTTAAGTAGAATAAAAAGCCCTGTTTCCTGCAGCTATAGCCCTGTGGCGTCCGATCCCGTCAGATCTCGGAAGCTAAGCAGGGTCGGGCCTGGTTAGTACTTGGAGGGGAGACAGTCTGGGAACACCAGGTGCTGTAGAGTTGGGAGAGGGACCCAGCAACCCATTTCTAAAAATCAATCCACCGTTGAAACCCCTATGAACAGCAGAGAAGCACTGACAATAGTGTTTCCCCTGTTGTAGGTAGGGTCGCTATGAGTCAGATACCAACTCCACAGTACCTAACAACAAAAAAGCCCTGTTAATCCTACTTATATGTGAGAGATTATGTCAACAAATAGGAAAATGTCATAATTCCTATTGGTTCCCTAGAGGCTGTGTGGCTTCTGCATGGTGACTTGGTCTGCCTTTACTGTCTCTTTGTTTTCAGTCATCTCCGGAGGAGAGGGTATTGCGAGACACAGGGGCAGCTTCAGAAAAGAGAAACTCTAGCATTGGGAGACGAGATCGGGCGCGTTCAAATTAGACGTTTAATGCATCTATTTTTATTTTGTGATTTTTTTTTGTTTTCTTTAGTTAATATCTGTACTTTTAAAGATGTTATGGGTTCTACCGGAGAATTTTCTATACTAGAGGTATCCAACCTTTTGACTACATTAAGGAGGCATTTCCTTGGCTGCGGCCTGCAGCCATAGCCCTGTGGCATCTGATCCCGTCAGATCTCGGAAGCTAAGCAGGGTCAGGCCTGGTTAGTACCTGGATGGGAGACTGCCTGGGAACACCAGAAGCTGTAGGCTTGGGAGAAGGACCTGGCAACCCCCTCCCAAAAATCAATCTGCCATTGAAAACCCTATGAACAGCAGAGAAGCACTGACAATAGTGTTTCTCCTGTTGTACAGAGGGTCGCTATGAGTTGGATACCGACTCGTCGGCACCTAACAACAACAACAACAAGCATTGGGAAGGCACCTTGCTTTCGCCTCGTATTTGGGGGTGAACCAGGCTGCTGTGCTCACTGGAGCAGTATCGTTCACTCTTTCAATTCACCTGGATTTGGCCAGCAGGATTAGAGCTGCCCTTCATGTTGTAGAACCAGTAGTAACTGGTGAGCCACAGATATGACTAGCTGTTCAGACTGAATTCTGTTCCCCAAAAGGTTACATCAATAGTTGTAACCACTGGTTCCCATGATAGTGACGTTATTTGGAGGCAGATGTAATCAACTGGTCATCGGGGATGTCATTAAGGGGAGCCCAGGAATAGAGCATGTGCTTAGCATGTGCAAGGCCCTGGACACCATCCCCAGCGCCACACACACACACACACACACACACACACACACACACACTACCAGCCTCCAAAGACCATTTGAGATCACAGTAAAGATTGATTTGTCCATCTTCCACCTGTCCATTTATTATCCATCCATCCGTCCATCCATCCATCCATCTGCCCATCTCATCTGAAGTATCTGTTGATGACATCACACCTATAAGGAAGACACTGCTCTAACTCAAGGGGATGATTTGGGGGTATTAGGAAAATGCTCAAGACTCCTCACCCCTAACTTGGACCTTACCCTCTGATTAGTGCTTGAAATTGCATTATTATAAACTTGTCATTTAGATCTAAGAATGCCTCCTGGGAGGGATAAAGAGGGGGGCCATGAAGATCATTTATACCTAGAGTTGAAGGAAAGATCAGGGGATGGACGCGGTGGCAGGTGGGAGGAGCAGGGATGGGGAACCTGCTGCCTACTCGGGGAGAGGTCTGGAGAGAAGAGCTGGAACCCCCAGGATGAGCCGCCATGCCCCCTCCCGCTCGTCTGGCTCTGGCTGTGCCTGTGACTCCAGGCTCAGAGGGGGTAGGAGGAGAATCTCTCTCTCTCGCCAGGCACCCTGATATTCACAGGGCTGGAGTTCAATTCCTAGTGGATAAATGAGAAACAGATCAATACCTTTGTATTTAGTCTGGGTCACGTGATGTCCCTGGGACCTTGTCCTCCAGCCCACGAAAGGCTGCCTAAGCCACCAAGAGGCTCAGACCCAGGGTCACAGGGTTGAGACCTTTCATATGTAAGAGGAACGATTGTTACAAAGAAAATCAGGACTGATGAAAGTTAAACAAGGTGTCTATAAGACATAACAGGCCCACCTCATTCATTGTTTAATGTCATACTTCTCAAAGTATCATCATATGTCTTTATGCAAGAGTCCCCCAAAATGCCCAGTTAGTACCAAGAAATCTAAGCCACTTGTAAACTGAATGTATTACCTGTAGCCAAATCATCTCAAAGGCAAAATTATAAAAAGTCACCTCCAAGAAATTCTAGCATAAAATTGTAGAGAGTGGGGTGCATCTGAATGTATATGCTCACAACCCTAGCATAGGCCAATATTCTTGTTTGTTTGTTTGTTTGTTTATAGAAAGTAGTAGCAATAGCCGGGCGGGTGGCTCACACCTATAATCCCAGCGGCAGGGGAGGTGGAGGCAGGAGGATCGCAAGTTCGAGACCAGAGGTAGTCTTCGTAACTTAGCGAGACCCTGTCTCAAAAAAGTAAAAAAATGGGCTGGGGGTGCACCTCAGTGGTCCAGCACTTGTAGAGCATGCAGGCACGAGGCCCTGGGTTCAGCCCCTAGTACCACAAAAAAAAAAAAAAAAGAAAGAAAGAAAGAAAGAAAGAAAGAGCAGTATATTGGCCAATATCCTTAAAATAGTGTTTTTTTGGCAAAATAAGTGCTCTACCTCCAGGTCCATTCATTCCTTTAACAATTTCATCTCATCGTGTGTAAATTCTCTAGGTGGGGTGGGGGATGCTCTCCTGTAAAATTCTGCGGCACCTTTGAGTGTCCTGGAACAGACAGTGCAATAGTATGCTTGGCAGGAACCTCTGAATAGAAAAGGATCTGGGCCTAGAAATGAGCCGGCATGATGGCGCACGCCTGTCATTCCAGAAACTCAGCAGGCAGAGGCAGGAGGATCTCAAGTTTGAGGCCAGATGCAGCCTGCGTAACTTAGTGAGATCCTAACTCAAGATAAAAGAATAAAGTAAAACATAAAAGAATTTTTAAAAGGATGGGGGCGTGCAGCCCAGCGGCAGCGCACTTGCAGAGTGCGTGAGAAGCACTGGGTCCAACCCTCAAGTACTGCAAGAAAGAAAGAAAGAGAAAGGAAGGCAGGCAGGAAGGGAGGGAGGGAGAGAAGGAGGGAGGAAGGCAGTGAGGGATGGAGGGAAAGAAAGAAGAAGAAAAGAAAAGAGAAAGAAAGAAAAAGAAATGAGAGAGAGAGAGAAAAGAAGGAAGGGAGGGAGGGAGGGAGGGAAGGAAAGAAGAAGAAAAGAAAAAAGAAAGAAAAAGAAATGAGAGAGAGAGAGAAAAGAAGGAAGGAAGGGAGGGAGGGAGGGAGGGAAAGAAAGAAGAAGAAAAGAAAAAGAAAAAGAAAGAAAAAGAAATGAGAGAGAGAGAGGAAAGAAGGAAGGAAGGGAGGGAGGGAGGGAGGAAAGGAGTGAGGGAGGGAGGGAAAGAAAGAAGAAGAAAAGAAAAAAGAAAGAAAAAGAAATGAGAGAGAGAGAGAAAAGAAGGAAGGAAGGGAGGGAGGGAGGGAGGAAAGGAGTGAGGGAGGGAGGGAAAGAAAGAAGAAAAGAAAAAGTAAAAGAAAGAAAGAACGAAAGAACGAAAGAACGAAAGAAAGAAAAGAAGGAAGGAAGGAAGGAAGGGAGGAAGGAAGGTTTCCAGTTATGGCTGCCAAAGAAGAGGCAGCAAAGCTATGCAGGATGAGCTGCGACCAAATCCTCTATCAATAACATCTTCAAGACACTGTGAACTCCTGCCACAGGCTCCCGGCATGGCCCCAACTCTCTCCTTTCTGTTCACTGCCATCCTATTGCCAGGGACAAAGGGACCAGGCTGCTGGCCCATGCCCAGGGTTACCGCCCACACCAGAGTGCCTTCACGGCACTTTTTTTTTTCCAGTACTTGGGGGTTGAACCCAGAGCCTCACACATACTTCGCAAGTGCTCTACCACAGGCCTGCACCCCCAGCCCATTTTTTATTTTTTGTCTTGAGACAGGATCTGGCTAAGTTATGCAGGCGGCCTCTGGCCTCTAACTTGTGATCCTCCTGCCTCTGCCTCCCCAGTCGCTGTGATTACAGGGGCACCTGGCTCCTCCACAGCATTTCTTTCTTAAGCTCCAATCAAAGACCTGAAGACCAAGCAGTGCTGAGGGGATCCTGGACACCGGGTTCCTGGCCGCGGAGCATCTAATGGTTGATGGAGAAGGTTCAAAGCGGTGGCTCTCAGCACACCGCTGAATTCCCAGAATCCCCCAGCACGCCAGTTCCCTGGGCCTCCCTCAGGGGCTGTCCTGGCTCCCAGAATGCTCTCCCCAGCCCTTGGGGCTCTCAAAGCCAACACTGCACACCCCCCGAGAAAGCCACCTTCTTCCTTTGGTGCCGGCTCCCCATTTCTCCACGTCTCTTATCTCCCAGCTCATGGCACATTGTTCCTCATGCTGCCTTGGCCCCTCCACATGCCCACTGCCACCTTCCAGCCACAGGCATCACCTAAAACATCCATTTTTGCTACTGTAGCAAACAAAACAAAAACAAAAATCATAAAAATAAAAGTTGCTCAGAATTTACCACCTGCAGCCATAGCCCTGTGGCTTCAGATCTTGGAAGCTAAGCAGGGTCGGGCCTGGTTAGTACTTGGATGCGAGACCGCCTTGGAACACCAGGTGCTGTAGGCTTGGGAGAAGGACCTGGCAACCCCCTCCCAAAAATCAATCCGCCATTGAAAACCCTATGAACAGCAGAGAAGCACTGCCAATAGTGTTTTGCCTGTTGTACCCAGGGTCGCTATGAGTCGACAGCACCTAACAACAACAAGAGAATTCACCAGCACGCAGCCAGGTCCCACCGCAGCCACAGGTTGAGAAACTGGGTTGCTCAATAAGAGAAAAGTCCAAGGCAGTGTGCAGACAGCCCGCAGGTGAACGGCCCAGAGGACACAGGCACAGTGGGGATTCACCCAGGGCTTTCAGTCACTGACTATTTGGGGGCAGCCATCAATGAGGCTGAAGTCAGGCAGAAGCGAGTGTGAACCAGTGGATCCAGAGCAGGGACCTCAGACCAGGACTGGGCAGGACTGTGGGCTGGACCAGCAGGCTTAACCTGCCAGCCCCAGGGAGCCATTAGAGGGCATTTTAGGAAGGACATGGCTGTGCGCAGGTGTCTCAGGAATTCTCATTCCAAAATGCAGAAATGACATTTCTGGTTGGTCTTGAATGTCCACCTCGGCCAGGCCACCTCCTAAGGTACCAGGGAGAGTTCGCCTTCTAACCAAAGGGCGCCTGCGTCCACACGGTCCGTGCTCACAGAGCACAGTAATCACCTATAGACAATCTTCTCACGAATACCTCGGCCTGGAAGCTTCCATCTGGAGGCAGAGGGAAGGCAGGAGGGCAAAGTGTCCTGCGGTGTCCTAGCTGCCCGGCCGGGTTCCAGAGCGGCGAGGTGGATGGACGCCAGGTACTCATGGGAGTTTGGGGTGACGCTACGAACTGGGGGGGGGGGCTGGGGTTGACAGTCATTTGTCATGGAAGCTGGGAGGCCCCTGTCACCAGGGGTGGGGGTGGACAAGGCTGGAAGCTGAGCCAGCAGCTGGGGAGGGGGCCGTCGCCTGGTGAAGGCACCACAGCCACTGCAGAAAAGCCTGGCCGCCCTGGGGGGCCCTGAACAGGAGGGAAGAGGGGCTCCTCACGATCCAGGAAGGACAGGAACCCCATTTTCCTGAGTGTCGGGACACCGCTCTTTGTCACTTGCTGGGCCTCAATCTGGGAGCGAGGGCTGAATCTGTGGGGTGTTTGGAGCCCCCATGTCAGTTTGGGGCCCTGGTCACTTCCTCCTTCGGTCTGTCCAGGCTTCCTCATTTCTCCTGTAAGGAGGGCAGGGCCAAGTGTTCAGAGCGTAGAGATTGAGGGGCGCCGTCCTCCCCACCCCGGCCCCGCCCTGCCCCTCACACCTTGGCCTGGGAGAAGAGGTGGGAAAGCTGGTTGGTTTACCCTGATAGACGGTCGAGGTGATCCTGTCCAGGGCCAGGTCTACACCAGCCCAGGCGTGAGTGAATTAATCCCTCCATGCGCCCATGAGCTGCCACCGTCTTCCCGGGTCGGCTGGGTGGACCCTGGCAAAGCAGAAAGGGAACAATGATTCTCACGCTGAGATGGTCCCCAAACCTGGCAGACACTTAGGGCACTGGCTTTGTCTACGCAGCCCACCAACAGGCTTAATTCCTGCATTTGTCAAGGCCCCAGATCATCGAGGCACAGGTTTAATTCTGAAGTCGGAAAAGCAGAGGCTATGCATCATAGCGGGCTCTGAGCATCGCGGCCTGGGGCTGAGCTGCACCTGGCCTCTTGCGGCCTCTCTCTGGTTGGCTCCTGGGAGTGGGAAACAGATTTATCTGTAAAGATGATCAAACCTCAGTGGCACACACCTTGAATTTGCTTCTGTCCTCCCCTACCGGACTTGCAGGTTTTTACGTATATTATCTTAGCATCGTCTACATGGCTCTGGGAAGCCACTAGCTCGAGGGAGCTGGCTGGGTGAGTCACAGGAGGCTGAGCGGTCTGCCCACGATTAGTTGGACTGGAAGCCAACACAAGCCTCCATCTTTTTTTTTTTTTTTTTTTTTTTTTTGTGGTACTGGGGGTTGAACCCAGGGCCTCGCACTTGCATGTTTTGTAAGTGCTGGACCACTAAGCAGCACCCCCAGCCCATTTTTTCAGTTTTTGACACAGGGTCTCGCTAAATTACACAGACTGCGTCTGGTCTCGAACGTGCAATCCTCCTGCCTCCACCTCCCAAGCCACTGGGATTACAGGCGTGCACCACCGCACCGGGCTCCAAGCCTCCATCTTTATCTGGGTCCCTCTGATTCATGAAGCTCTTATGCTTTCTGTGTTTTACTTACCCGTCTGTACAATGGGATCAATCCCTCTTAAGGCACCTACAGAGAAATCTACACTAAGGAAGAAACATACATTCTTCCTTGGGTGCTACGAAAATATTACTAATAAATATTTCCTGTTTTCCAACTCATTGTTTCCTCTGATAAAAATCAAAAAATTAAATATGTTCATTTTTGTTTTTTTAAAAATGTCATTTTCAGCCAGGCACCATGGTGCATACCTGTCATCCCAGGGACTCAGTGAGGCAGGGCGGATCACAGGTTCGAGGGCAGACACAGCCCATGCAACTTAGCAGGACCTTGTCTCAAGATAAAAACTTAAAAGGGGGTTGGGGGTACAGCACAGTGGCACAGCACTTGTCTAGTATGTCCAAGGCCCTGGGTTCAACTTCCCGGTACTGCAAAAAAAAAAAAAAAAAAAAAGATAAATAAATAAATAAATAAAATAAAATAAAAAGAAAGAAAGAAAGAAAGAGAGAAAAAAAAAGAAAGAAAGAAAAAAGAAAATCATTATTGGCTCAACAGTAGAGCACCCTGCCTAGCATGCACAAGGCCCTAGGTTCAATCCCAAGTACCAGGAAAAAAAAAAAAAGAAGGAAAAAAAATCAACAAGAATCATTTTCTTGCTTATGTCAGAAAAGGTCTTCGGCCATGCGTGGTGGCGCACGCCTGTAATCCCAGCAGCTTGAGAGGCAGAGGCAAGAGGATCGCAAGTTCGAGACCAGAAGCACTCTGCGAAATTTAGCGAGACCCTGTCTCAAAAAGCAAATAAATAAATCAATAAATGGGCTGAGGGTGCTGCTCAGTGGTCCCGTACTTGCAGAGCACGCGAGCGCAAAGCTCTGGGTTCAACCCCCAGTACCAAAAAAAGAAAAAGAGAAAAAGAAAAGATCTTCCATTCTGCAGAAATGTAACAGTCAAGGATTGCACTGATGTCTTTTTAAGATGCAGGCGGTCAGCCTTGCCAGTTCAGGAGTGATTCTTGGCGCCTTCCAACCCAAACATTCCCCTTCCAGCTGATCTGCATCTTCCCCCCTCAGGCAGTGAGTCCACCCACAGCTTGCAGGACAAATGGTTGCCAGGGCCGCAGGCTTTTTGCTGGGGCAGGGAATTTTCCAGCAAGGGGCATGTGCTGGAGGGCTGCGGGGCCAGAGCTGAGGCAGCCTCCACCACCTCTCCCCATTGGGAAAGACGGGACCCTTGCCTCCACCACTTGGCTCTTGACGGGCTGGTGCCTGGCCACGGTTAGGGAGGCTTGGGATGGAACAGCCTTTGGGGGGAAGGAACAGGCCACACCCACCCCCAAGGCTCTGTGGAAGGCAGAGAAAGGCAAACTGAGATCCAGAGCCCTGGATCTGTTTCCCCTGGCCGCCACTCCTGGGCACAGCAGCCCAGCAACAGCTCTGGTTGTGAAAGGCTCCTCCTTGGCCGATATTCACAGGGGCGTCTGGGCTACACTTAAATGGAGAACAAATAAACATATGAAGCCATGGTTCATATCCTGCAGAACACTGCAAGAGCCTCTCCCCCTCCTTCCAACCTCCTAGCTAGGTGCACTCCTCTGTGTGACAGAGGAAAATCCCCGGGGCCAGTTCCTGGCTTTGCCCACACCACCAGGGCTGGGTTTATGGCTGGCAACCTGCGTCACAAAGGAGCCCCGCACTGTGAAGCATGCCTGGCGCCATTTTGAAATTCTTAGCCATTTCTGAACAAGGGCTGTGTGTTTTCCTTTGCGCCAGATTCTGCAAATTCTGCCGCCAGTGCTGAGAGCAGGCAAAGGTAGCAAGATCATTATCGTCTCAAAAGCAAGAAGAGGGCTTAACAGACCCACCCGCCTCTGAGCTAGTTCTCTATGGGGTTCTGTTTCCCTTCGCCTAGTGCCCACAGGCAGAAATGAAGGGGCGCCTTAGGAAAATGTGGAGTGGCTGTGTGGACGTGGTTCTGAGCAACTCCTGCTGCTTCCATATCCCATGAGTGCTCCTTCCCACACCTCTTCCACCCCTTCCTCCACTGCCTGGTCATCCACCTTCCTCAGGGTCCCCTCCTTCCCATGGTCTCACCCCATGGGCAGCTGTCACCCTGCCCTGTCACCCCATGTCCTCGCCCTGCCTTCCAGCGCGCTCCTCCTGGGGAGCTGGCCCCTGACACCCACTGCCTCTGCACCCTTCCAGGTCTTCATTTTGTTGTGTCCTTGCCCCACACACAGCCCACCATCCTCCCCACCCAGCCCTCTCCAGCTCCAGGCCCACACGGCACAGCAGCCTGTGCCGGACATAGCTGCCCAGCAGCCCAGGGCCACTGGCCTCACACAGGCACCAGGCGGACCAGCGCCCAAGCCCTGTCCCAGCCCCTCCCTGCTCCTTCCCTTGCTTGGCTATGACCCCCTTCTTTCCAAAGCTCCGACATCTCCCTGGCTTCCTTCTTAAGTCATCAACGTGCTTCCTATTATGCTGAGAAAATCAGAGCCATCCAAGCAACACTCACTGGTGCCCACAGCCACACCTGCCGTCCCAGGCCCTCATGTCCCCTCCTCGGGACATCTCTTTGACATCACCAATGTTTCCCTCCTCCCCGGATCATTTCCAAAGGCGACAGACATGCCGTGCTTCCGTTCCTCTCATCTTCAAAACAACAAAACAGAGCAAAAACCCTGTCTGGACCACCCCGCCTGCTGGCCGAGGCTCTTAACTACTTTTGTTGTGGTTGACAATGACGTTGTTTCTGGACACTGTTCTTTCCCTTTGGCAAGCTAGTGAGGGCTATGCCTCTCTTCTCGGCACAGTGCTTTCAAATGTACAAAATAATACATGGGATGCGAAAGGAAGCCAGTGATGTTGATTATAGTTCTCAAAATATCTTAAGGCAATTTTGTTCCTGATGATTTTTGTGCTTGTCTATTAATGCTGACATCACACCATTTGAGAGGGCTGTTGTTGTTGTTTGTTGTTAGGTGTTGTTGAGTTGGTGTCCGACTCATAGCAACCCAATGCACAACAGGTGAAACAGTATTGTTAGTGCTTCCCTGATATTCATAGGGTTTTCAATGGCTGATTGTTTTTTGCAGGGAGTGGGTTGCCGGGTCCGTCTCCCAAGTCTACAGCACCTGGTATTCCCAGGCGGTCTCCCATCCAAGTATTAACCAGGCCTGACCCTGTTTAGCTTCTGAGATTTGATAGGATGGGACACCACAGTGGTACTGCTGCAGGTGACAGGGGTGTTAGAAATCCCATAATTTTGAAATAATGACAATGGTAAAGGATCTTCCTAGGTATCTGTAACACGGATAACGTAACGCAACATGTGGGTGATTTCTATTGCGGATAGAGTCCTGGGCACTGGTTATATTGCTTCAGGTGGCTGCCACCATTCCTAATTGAAGGAAACGCTACTTATCAATGAGAAGTCAATGAATTAAAGAAGTAACCTTTTTCCTGTCCAAGTTGACAGAAACCCTGAATTCTATAGCTCATGGACCCTGCCTGTCCTCCAGGAGTTGCCTCCTTTCCTGGTTCCATTTGATGGGCCAAGTCCTTGAAGGCATTCTTTGGGCTCATTCTCTCCCGTCTCTCCCTCTCTGTTCTCTCTCGCATCCACTCCAATCACTCCACAAAAACCGTTCCTATCAAGGTCTGCAGTTTCCTTCAAGTTGCTAAAAGCAGTGACCATTTCCCAGCGCTCTGACTACTTCATTGGTCTGCTCACTTGGCTTGATGGAGAGGGGCCTTTCGCCAGTGTGGAGCTCTGTCCTCATTCCCCACCCTCCCTCTGGGCTGACTCCTCCCTCACAGCCGCTCCGTATGCCCCACTGCAGGTTCCTCCTCACCCCACCTATGATGTTGGGTGCCTCAAGACCCTTGTCTCCCTGTCTACATTCATTCCCCAGGCCTTTCCATCCAGCCTCTGGGGTTTCGATCCTATCCCCATGCCAAGGAATCCTAAATGGACTTCTCCAGTTCAGTCCTCCTTGAACTCTGCACTTCTGTGTCCAACTACAGTTATCGCCACCTAGGTGGGGACAGACAGCTCAGACTCAATGTGTACAAAGCAAAGAGCCCTTCACCCTCTGGGTTAGTCAGGGTTCCCCAGAGAAACAGAGCCAGTAAAATGAGTATACAGAGAAAGAGATTTGTTTTAAGCAATTGGCTCAATAATTATGGAGGCTGGTCACTTCAAACCCCTCTGGCAGGGTGGGCTGGCCGGCTGGGAACCAATGCTGTGCTTCTAGTTGGAGGGGATCAGTTACAGAACCAGGAAGAACTGATACTGTGATGGGGTCTGAAGGGAATCTGCTGGAGAAAACATGTGTGCTTGCAACTTTCAAGAACTCTTTTATTTTTCTCATCCCCTTCCATTCATAAGTTAAAGCCTTAACCCCCAATGTGATCATATTTGGAGGCAGGGCCTCTGGGAGGTGGTGAGGGTGGTTAAGTCATGAGCGTGTCCCTGTGGTGGAATTAGAGGCCTTAGAAGAAGAGGAAGAGAAAGCCAGGCGTGGTGGTGCACGCCTGTAATCCCAGTGGCTAGGGAGGCGGAGGCGGAGGATCGCAAGTTCAAGACCAGAGGCAGTCTGCGTAACTTAGAGAGACCCTGTCTCAAAAAAGTAAAAAAAATGGGCTGAGGGCGCAGCTCAGTGGTCCAGCACTTGCAGAGCATGCAGGCTCGAGGCCCTGGGTTCAACCCCCAGTAATGGAAAAAAGAAGAAGAAGGAGGAGGACGAGGAGAAGGAGGAGGAGGAGGAGGAGGAGGAGGAGAAGAGAAAAAGATCTCTGTGCATGTGCACAAACAAGAGGTCACTGAGCACACAGTGAGAGCCCTCGCTTGGCCTCTGGTTGGCCAGATCCTTCATCTTGAACTTTCCAGCCTCCAGAACTGTGAGAAAATAAATCCCTGCAGGTTAGGCCACTACAGCGACGGGGCTTTGCTACGGCAGCCCGAACTGAGACACCAGTCTTCTTGTTCTAGTCAGGCCTTCAACTGATTGGATGAGGCCCACATCTGCCAAGGCAATGGGCTTCCCTCAAAGTCTACTGATACAAATGTTACTTTCATCCCAAACACCATCACTGAGATATACAAAATAATATTTGACGAAATATCTGGGCACCCCATAGCCCAGGCAAGTTGACGCATGAAATTAATTGTCACAGCCTCAAATCCAGGTGTGCACATTGCCAATTGTCTTCACCGTCCCCATAAATGGCAATTCTGTTTTTCCAGTGGCTAAGAGCAACAACCTTGGCCACTTGTTTCTCAGATGAGCCACTGGCAAGTCCTGTGAACCTCACCTGCCAGATATATCTGGAAACTAACTTTTACTCAGCACCTACCTTTGTAGCTTGACCTTGGCCCAGTCTCCCAGAATCTCTTACTTGGATAATCACAGTAGCTTTCTCTTTGGTCTTCATGATTCAGCCCAGGTTAGACCTTGGATGAGTGACTTAACCTGTCTAAACCTCAGTTTCTCCACCTGTAAATGAGGACAGCAATATACACACTGTAGATTTGTTTAAGAATATAATAAAAACCAGTGAAAGAGCACTTGGCCCTGGCATGGTATATCATAAACACTCGGTAAATTGAGCTATAATTGTTTTTACTCTCATCATTAATAACTAATAGCTTTTGAGCACTGAGGTTCAAAATGAGTTTACAGAACAAATGAGCTTTAAACATCAGTTTTCATAGCACTTTATTTCACATTAGTAAATCTTAGCTTTATGTCTTCATTTGATACCACATTTGTAACCACAGCAATATACTCCCAGTTTGGGCCTCAAATAAGTAATTTTCAGAGGCTTACAAAATCTCTATCTCTGTGTATTTTGATGTAAATCCTAACTAAAGGGAGGTTCCACTGAACTCTGCTGGATTTCCAAGGTGAAGCCTGGACAGCCTTCTGAGTCACCTTATCCAAACCTGGCCCACACGCCAATTTTGGGCTTTTATGGTCTATAAAACCAAGACATGTTGACTTAAGGAAAACAGACATCTAGCCTGAAAAGGTCAACCAGCAATCTGAGCCCAGCCCAGCCAATGGCTTACAAACTGCAGAGCTGAGCCCCCCGATCTCTTTGTAAGTTAAATGAATTCAGACATTTTTTAAATCTAGGGAAGCCAAGTCATTTGGCCATTGTATGGGCTACTTGCTGGGATTTAGCTCAGTTGGTAGAGCGCTGCTCTGCAGTCTCTGAGTTCCTGAGTTCAATTCCCAGCACCGCAAAAATGGGAGAAGGGCCTGGCAATCCACTCCCAAGGCAATCCCGAAACAGTCGCCATTGAAAACCCTATGAGGGTTGCTATGAGTTGGATACCGACTTGACGGCACCTAACAACAACAACAACATGGGCTACTTACCATAGGCTGGACTTGCTCTTGCACTTCACTTCTGTGAGGGTTTTCCAGATTCTTCTCCTTGGACCCTGTCCTCTACCCTTTGGAGCATGACGCTAACCATTGCTTTGCTTTTCACGGTGGTAAACATGAAGCCACAAGATCATGTTCAATGCCTGTCCTGGGAGGAGACTCACTTCCTGTATTTAGACACGTGGGCCTTTTCCTATGACTTCCCATGCTGCCATGCAGCTGGAGCACTGTAGGAATTTGCTGGAGCCGCCATAGCGAAAGACCACAACGTGGCTTAACATCGGAAGTTGATTCTCTCCTGGTTCAGGAGGCTTGAAGTCTGAAATCAAGGGTGGGTTCTTCTCGAAGGCTGTGAGAGAGAATCTTCCGTATGTTTCTGTCTAAGCTTGCACTGGTTCCTAGCCGCCTTTGGTGTTCTTTGGTTTCTAGATGCATCCCTCCAAGCTTTGCCTCCATCTTCATGTGGTGCTCTTCCACTTCCCTGTCTTCACTGTCCTCTTATAAGGACACTAATCTTGTTGGCTTAGGGGCCCACCCTACTGCAGAAAGACCTCATCTTATCTAATCACATGCAGAGTGACCCTATTTCTAAAACAGGTCACATTCTGAGATCCTGAGGTTGGGACTTCAGTATATCTCTTTAGGGGAACATGTTGTTGTTGTTGTTAGGTGCCATCGAGTTGTCAAGTCAGTACCCAACTCATAGTGACCCTACATACAACAGATGAAACACTATTGTCATGCTTCTCTGTTATTCATGGGGTTTTCAATGGCAGATTGATTTTTGGGAGTGGGTTGCCAGGTCCTTCTCCCAAGCCTACAGCACCTGGTATTCCCAGGCGGTCTCCCATCCAAGGACTAACCAGGTGCAACCCTGCTTAGCTTCTGAGATCTGACAGGATCAGATGCCACAGTGGTACAACTGCAGCCATAGGGGAACACACAGCATACTCTATGTAAAACTTTCCCACAACATAGTTTAATTATTAGTCATCTAATCAAAAATGGGAGAAGGACCTGGCAATCCACTCCCAAGGTAATCCCGAAACAGTCTGCCATTGAAAACCCTATGAGGGTCGCTATGAGTCGGATACCGACTCGACGGCACCTAACAACAACAACAACAATCATTACTTAACATTCTAAAAAACATCCTCAAGTCTACCTGTGTTGTTTTCTATTTTAAACTTTTCTAATACTTTTTTCTTGTATGGCAGGTTGTTAGTCATCTGAACCTTAAAAAATGATAAAACAACAACATAGCAGACCTACACAACTATTATGACAGGAAAAACAGCTATGAAAAGGCACCAATGGCCAGGCTCCGTGGCACATATCTATAAACCCAGAGACTCAGGAGGCTGAGGCAGGAGGATTGTGATTCGAGGCCAAAGGCAGCCTGTGCAACTTAGTAAGAACCTGCTTTAAAACAGAATGTAAAAACAAAACAAAACAAAACAAAAACCCAGAATGTAGGAAAGGAGGTGGGGATGCAGTCAGTGGTAGAGCACTTGCCTAGAAGGTGTGAAGCCCTGCATTCAGCCCTTTATTACTACAAAAAAGAAAATGCACCAATGTATTTTGTTAAATGAAATTCAGTTGGTTGAGCCAGGCATGGTGGCTCATGCCTGTAATACCAGTGGCTTGGGAGGCAGAGGCAGGAGGATCGCAAATTCAAGATCAGAGGCAGTCTGCACAATTTAGCGAGACCTTGTCTCAATAAAAAGTTTAAAAATGGGCTGGGCGTGCAGCTCAGTGGTCCAGCACTTGCAAAGCATGCAAGTGCAAGGCCCTGGGTTCAACCCCCAGTACCGCCAAAAAAATAAATAAATAAAAATTAAAAAAAAATTCAATTGGTTCATTTAAAAATATTGATCTACTGCATTTTCAAAAGAATCCTAATGACATTTGATCATTGAAAAAGAGAGATAATGCCTCCTGGGAAAGGGCTTGGAATTTTCATGGTCATGGTGACTTAAGTTTGTAGTTTTCAGTAAATCAAGAGGATTCTATCTTACTGAGTTGGAAATGACTTCTGTGGGACTTTAGCGGTGGCTTTTATTTGAATTGACATAAGCTTTCCCCCCAAACAAGTTCTTATGAAAAATAGACTTTTTTAAATAATGCAAAGGGCGGGTAGGATTAACTTATAATTTGTCACTTTTCTGTGATTTCGGGCTAAACATGTCAAACTGGTTTTCCTGAATAGCCATAGAACACACCATCAGGATATAGTAGCTTCTAGTCACATAATTATCCTATTTCTCTCTCTCATGGAAAGAGCGCATGAAAGACTGTGTGTGGATGGCATAGAAAGTCCTCATAAATTTAAAATATAGATGCCTGCCAGTCGGAAAAGTAATCCAAGGAAAGTTACAGAAAGCTTGGAATCCTAATGAAGGAAACTTCATTTTTAGAGCCAAAACCCCCCATACACCAGTACAGCCTAAATGAATACGAAATGGTTTTTCCAGGGTATTACTGGATCGCTGCCTCCTAAGTGTCTTATATTTGAGTATAAAGATGTGTGAAAATAGCATCTGCAAAGTCTACCTAAGCTCGTAAGAGGGAGATCCATTTGCTTCATGCATTAGTAAGAAACCCGGTGTCCAACATGTTCTTAGGGGACACTAGTTAGTCCAAGTCATTTCATTCTCATACAGCCAAAAAATTATGCTATTTTTTCGTGTGTGGTAGTCTTGCTAATATAACTCACTTAGATGAACCCAAGTCTCCCTTGAGTACCTATAAAATATCTAAGCAACAATCCAGTTGAGTAGTGGACAGGAAGGACACAGCAGTGCTTGAGCCAGACATTTTCTTAAATTGCTGAACCTCAAAATTGAAACAACTATGCTTTCTTTCAAGGGCCGATAGCCAGTGCGCATTTCCCAGCAGCTCTTCTTTTTTTGTCTGTTAAAAGTTAGATGGAGCGCCGAGCGCAGTGGCGCACGCCCGTCATCCCAGCGACTCAGGAGGCGGAGGCAGGAGGATGGCAAGTTCGAAACCAGAGGCAGTCTGTGTAATTTTGCGAGATCCTGTCTCAAAAAAGTAAAACAATGGGCTGGGGGTGCAGCTCAGTGGTCCGGCACTTGCAAAGCATGCAAGCACGAGGCCCTGGGTTCAACCCCCAGTACCGCAAAAGAAAAAAAAAAGTTAGATGGAGCAAATCCAGTTTGATGCCATCTATATAATGGGTGTCACACCATGTCAACAGCATTTGGGGACCAAGAGGTGTATGAGGGCTTCTCAAATAGCTCTAAATCCGTCCCAACTACACAGCAGTCCAAAGCTGAAATGAGCCTCAGTGGCCAAATCATCCAACTCCTCCCCTGGGTGAAGGACCCTCCGACGTTCCTGGTTCGTGCTCCGCTCCCTCCTGTAACACTGCTCTCTGGGCCTGAGCCTTCCTTCACGAGCAAGGATGAAAAAGGGCCGGGACGGGGGCTGGGGGAGGGAAATGCCTCCAAAACAGGGGTTGACTCTGGAAGGGCAGAGTGGCAGCTGCAAGTAGCCAAAGGTGAGTCTTCTGAAGGACAGGGACAGTGTGGCACTCAGTCATCCTCCCACGTCTGCAACCGGCCAAGAGGCCTGGATGGCAGAGGAGGCCCAAACATAGTGCATGACAGGAAGGTCTTCATAGCACAGACCGTGAGTCAGGGCCTCCAGCCAGTCAGAAAGCAGGAGCAGGGGCCTGGCACATAGCACTTCGGTCCCTTCGTCCCGCCTGGGCTATTGCACTGGTCATTGTCAAAGAAATGATGCTTGAGCCCATGTGGTGGCACAAGGGAACTCGGGATGGCACTCGGGGTGACACAAGGGAACTCCCGGCAACTCGGGAGGCAGAGGCAAGAGGATTGCAAGCTTGAGGCCAGAGGCAGCCTCCGCAACTTAGCAAGACCCTGTATCCAGATAAAATATGAAAAATGGGGCTGGGGATACAGCTCAGCGGTAGAGCCCTTGCAAAGTATATGCGAAGCCCTGGATTCGATTTCCAAGTACCAAAAAAGAAAGGAAAAAAAGGAAAGGAAAGGAAGGAAGCAGGGAGAGAGAAGATAAGAAAAGAAATGAAAAGAAAAGAAAAGAAAAGAGAAAAGTTAGTTTAATTTAGAGACAAAACTGCAGTCCACACAGGTAAGGTCCAGGAAGCCTGGCAGGTGAGCAAAACAGGAAAACCCCACTGTGCACTAACAAGTCTTATCTATTTTTTTTTAACTCTTTATGTTAAAAAGAAAGAAAAGAAAAGAAAAGAGAAAAAGAAAAAAGCTTCATAGACTACATAAACATCAAGGTTTATATGGGGGGAAAAAAAAAAAAACCTTCACCCTTCAGAGTCGGTGCTCATAAAACCACATCCAGTTTGAGGGGCCGACGGGGGGGCTCTGGGGTTTTTCACAGCTGCCCTTCACAGATTCTCACATTGCTTTACAGCCCCAGGGGCCTGCGCCTCCTCCTCATGCTCATGCACCTCCCTGAACATCAAATCATCTTTTTCTTAAACCAATCCTATCTCACCAATTAGCCTGCAGCCATAGCCCTGTGGCATCCGATCCCATCAGATCTCAGAAGCTAAGCAGGGCCAGGCCTGGTTAGTACTTGGATGGGAGACCGCCTGGGAACACCAGGTGCTGTAGGCTTGGGAGAAGGACCCGGCAACCCCCTCCCAAAAATCAATCTGCCATTGAAAACCCTATGAATAGCAGAGAAGCACTGACAATAGTGTTTCATCTGTTGTATGGAGGGGCTCTATGAGTCGATACCAACTCGACAGCACCTAACAACATCAACAACATCTCCCCAATTGCCTCCATGAATCTGCAAAGGGAATCTAAGGCCAAGTGATTTCACTCAAGCAGTTTCTTGGAAAAGGAGATGAGGGTAATCTTTGGTCAGTGAGTGTAGAAGATTCCTCATCTGAGAGCTTCCCTCAGAAGGCTGCAGTGCACATTTGCATATTATGGGCTATGAGAAGTCCTATAGTCACTCGGCTCTTTTCAAACATCCTTGACATGATGCCGGGCGCAGTGGCGCACACCTGTAATCCCAGCAGCTCGGGAGGCGGAGGCGGGAGGATCGCAAGTTCGAGAGCAGAGGCAGTCTGCGTAACTTAGTGAGACCCTGTCTCAAAAAGTAAAAAAAAATGCACTGAGGATGCAGCTCAGTGGTCCAGCACTTGCAGAGCATGCAAGTGCAAGGCCCTGGGTTCAACCCCTAGTACTGCAAATATCCTTGACATATGTTGTCTGCACAGGACAGTCTGCAAATGCAACTTTCCAAGAAGCACTCGCTGGGAAGGGAAATTCCACTTACCAGGTACAAAGACACCTCCTGCTTACCCAGGACAGTGATTTCTGGGCCTTGTGAGACCCAGCATTCATTCACCCCTGGCCCATGTCATCTTGTTAGGTTCACCCCCACCCACCTAACCTGTAGGGGTCCTTTTGGAACTTGATTCTTGGACCCATATTTGTGTAGGACCCATATCTCTCTGTTCTTCTTGTTGTTAGGTGCCATCGAATCGGTATCCGACCCATAGTGACCCTGCGTACAACAGATGAAACACTATTGTCAGTGCTTCTCTGCTATTCATAGGGTTTTCAATGGCAGATTGATTTTTGGGAGTGGGCTGCCGGGTCCATCTCCCAAGCCTACAGCACCTGGTGTTCCCAGGCGGTCTTCCGTCCAAGTACTAACCAGGGCCAACCCTACTTAGCTTCCGAGATCTCACAGGATCTGACGCCACAGGGCTACAGCTGCATATCTCTCTCTAGCGAATATGTTACACACACTTGTGTATTTGCAGAAAAATCATGGCCCCTAGGTCAAGCCAAAGGCAGATTTCCACCTGCCAGTCCAGCCCCACTAGGGTCTTGCGAGCAAACCAGGGAACACGGTAGTGGTCCCCCAGCATTCAAGCCCAGTCCAGACTGGGAATTCCAGCTTAGTCCTCCGAAAACAGCCCAGCTGGGCAGCCCTTCACAGCCTCAGGGAGGAGTTTCCTGTGGTTTCCAAGGAGACCGTTCAATTGAGGTCGTTTTCCTATTGAACGTCCCCAAAGTGAAAAGAAGTTGCTGGGGAATTGAATTATTACCTGATGCCTGCAGCTGTTGCAGCTCACAAGAGAGAAAGGAGTGGGGAGCTAGGGGGTGGGAGTTGGGGGCTCATTAACACCCAGTTCTTAAATTAGCAGATCCTTAATGCACCAGTTTCAAAATAGCAACCTAATGATTTCTAAAATTAGCCCTCACTGCTTTCCATAAATATTTAGACCTCCAATGAACTCCCCTCCACTTGCCTAGCCTAAGAGGGCAAAGCAGGCGTAGCTTTCAAGCCAAATTCTTTAGGATCTGCATGCTTAATGATTGACCTTGACAAGGGAGGTCGGGGAGGAGCCGCAGAATGCGCTAGACCTGGGTCGGCCTGTGGGGCCATCAGCAGGGAGCCAGGGTCCGGGCAGGGCTGGAAGGGATCTCAGAGGCATTTGGGAGAAGTCTGCCACCCCTGGGCTAGCTGAAGCAGCTAGGGACTATCCGGGTTTCCCTGGAAGGTCTCCATCCTGGGGAACCCCTTTGTCGCTAGCAAAGCAGGGCAGTTGGACCCTAAGCTAATGTCTTAGGTCCCTGGCTTCCTACACCACCGCCGAAGCATCAAGGCCACTGTTCTGGGACATCTTAGAGGAGAAGATTCATCTCCCTAGAATCTACCCCAGCCTGCAGCCATAGCCCTGTGGCATCCGATCCCGTCAGATCTCGGAAGCTAAGCAGGGTCGGGCCTGGTTAGTACCTGGATGGGAGACCACCTGGGAACACCGGAAGCTGTAGGCTTGGGAGAAGGACCTGGCAACCCCCTCCCCAAAATCAATCTGCCATTGAAAACCCTATGAACAGCAGAGAAGCACTGATAATAGTGTTTCCCCTGTTGTACACAGGGTCACTATGAGTCGGATACCGACTTGACGGCACCTAACAACAACAGAATCTACCCCTAAGATCTCATGCTACCTTTGTCCTGTTTAATTGAGGAAGGTGGCATTTATAGAAGCAATGCAAGGAGGCCAATGCCAGCCAGGTCAGGCCCAAGGTGATCATCCTACACATTCTGTTGCCTCTATGCATGGCAGGGCGCTCAGAGCCCCACCACACCCAGGGTATTGGGAACAAACCGGGTAACATGGCAGTGGTCCCCCATGCGCAGGCCGCCATGACCTTGGCGGGCCCTACCTCCTCTGTGGCAATGACCGCAGGATGGCCGACCCCACACCCTCTCTGTGCAGTCGGGATGGTGTCCCCAGTTCCTGTACAGGGTGAGTCTTGCCCAGAAGAGGGCAGAAAGACTTCCCGCAGCGCCCATGACAGGCGCACGGGGCAGATCCAGCATGGAACGTGGGAAGCAAACTGGGAACTTGTTAGCAAATAATCGGTTAAAATGCCAGAAAACCTTAGACAGCCCTCTCTCCTTCCTCCTTTCCTTTCCTCCCTGACTCCTCCCATCCCTCCTCCCTCCTTCCCTCTTCCCTTCCGCCCTTCCTTCCCTCTTTTCTCTCTTCCTTCCCCCCACCCCTCCTTCCTCCACCTTCCTTCCCTCCTTCCCTTTTTCCTTCATCTCTTCCTTCCATCTTCCTCTTTCCTTCTCCGCCTTCCTTCCTCCCTCTTTTGCTCTCTTCCTCCTTCTCTCCTTCCTTCTAATATTTCCTGAGCGTCTCCCATATGCCAGGCATTACCCAGGCGCTGAGTCCTTGCCCTGACCTCAGGTGTTCTGGATTTTGCAATGCTGAGGACTTTTTTTTTTTTGCTGTACTGGGGGTTGAACCCAGGGCCTCACGCTTCCATGCTCTGCAAGTGCTGGAACACTGAGCTGCACCCTCAGCCCATTTTTTACTTTTTGAGACAAGGTCTCACTAAGTTGTACAGACTGCCTCTGACCTCAAACTTGCGATCCTCCTGCCTCTGCCTCCAGAGCTGCTGGGATTACAGGCGCCGGTGCCTTAGGACTTTTTTTAAAAAAAAAAAAAAAACCTCCCAAGTGGCTCCACATTCCCCTACCTCTGAACGCCAGGTAGCCTAGCAGCCTCGCCTCTCTGCAGGTCTTCACTGCTGCTAGCTGGGCTGAGCAAGGAGGCTCTGTGCTGGAGGGGAAGGAGCCTAGCCTGTGTCCCTGGCCACGGCACCCAAGGAGCTGGTGACCTTGGTAACTCTGCCCCTTGGCACCAGCTGGCATGCTCGATGTCCCATCCAGGTCTGGAATTCCAAAGGCAGCATCTGACCCGCCCCTGGGGACTAACCCTATGCCCCCTGAGTGCAAGGCCAAGATGATGCCTCCTGAGGCACCCAAGGCTATTTCCTAAGTCAGCCGCACACACTTGAACACCTGTCAGTCCGAGTGAACCCGTGGATAACATTCATTGATTTAAAACTTATTACTGAGTACTGGCCTGCAGGCATAGCCTTGTGGCATCCGATCCCATCAGATCTCAGAAGCTAAGCAGGGTCAGGCTTGCTTAGTACTTGGATGGGAGACTGCCTTGGAACACCAGGTGCTGTAGGCTTGGGAGACCGACCTGACAACCCACTCCCAAAAATCAATCTGCCATTGAAAACCCTTTGAACAGCAGAGCACTGACAATAGTGTTTTGCCTGTTGTACGTAGGGTTGCTGTGAGTAGGATACCAACTCGACGGCACCTAACAACAACAACAACTGAGTACTGACCAAAGGGAATTGAGATTCAGGCCCTGTAGAAGTGCTTGAAGCTAGACATCAGGTGGAACTTCCCACATGTGCTTCCCATTCGTAGGTGCCAGGAGAAGTCAGAAACTGGGGTTCGAGAGTGGCTTTCCCTGAGGGCCCCCGGAGACACAGGCTGCTCAGACCCTCTGTCCTCCCGGCCTTTGAAAAGCAGCTGCGCTTCCACCCAGTGAACTCTGCAACTTTTTCCGAAGGTGTTCATTACCATACCAACTGCTTATGGAAAACTCGGTTTCGGGACAGAAAGGAAGGCATCCGGATAATATTTAACCTGCTTCCCTTCTCTCCTCCCCCATCCTCCCTCGGCTTTAATAGGGCTCCTGCGGGCGCCTGAGGAGCGGCGCCCGGCGGGGGTAGCGGCCCTTGGCCATGGCCAGCACCGCCGTGCAGCTGCTGGGCTTCCTGCTCAGCTTCCTGGGCCTGGTGGGGACGCTCATCACCACCATCCTGCCGCACTGGCGCAGGACGGCGCACGTGGGCACCAACATCCTGACGGCCGTGTCCTACCTGAAGGGACTGTGGATGGAGTGCGTGTGGCACAGCACGGGCATCTACCAGTGCCAGCTCTACCGCTCGCTGCTCGCGCTGCCCCGCGACCTGCAGGCGGCGCGTGCGCTCATGGTCATCTCCTGCCTGCTGTCAGGCCTGGCCTGCGCCTGCGCCGTGGTGGGCATGAAGTGCACGCGCTGCGCCAAGGGCACCCCCGCCAAGACCACCTTCGCCGTGCTGGGGGGCGTGCTCTTCCTGCTGGCCGGCCTCCTCTGCATGGTGGCCGTGGCCTGGACCACCAACGACGTGGTGCAGAACTTCTACAACCCACTGCTGCCCAGCGGCATGAAGTTCGAGATCGGCCAGGCCCTGTACCTGGGCTTCATCTCCTCTTCTCTGTCCCTCATTGGGGGCACCCTGCTGTGCCTGTCCTGCCAGGAGGAGGCGCCCTACAGGCCCTACCAGGCCCCACCCAGGGCCACCACAGCCACGGCTGCCACCGCACCCGCCTACCACCCACCAGCTGCCTACAAGGACAACCGGGCCCCCTCGGTGGCCTCAGCCTCCTACAGCGGGTACAGGCTGAACGACTACGTGTGACTGCCCAGCGCGGCTCGTGGACTGGGGCTGCAGCGCAAGGTGGACTTCTTGGCCCGCTGCGTTGCCAAGGAGACGGGCACGTGAGGAAGTGGGCCTAGAACGCAGGGAAGGGGGGCAGGGAGGAGAAAGCACTCTATACCAAAGACTTTTCAAACATCTGTACTGTTTTTGTATTTATTTTATGTATATCTGTGGGAGATTTAATACCAGCTCAATAAAAAGTGAACTGTGAGTTTGGCCAGCAGGGCTCATTCGTGACACAGGAATCAACCCTTCCCACGTGGCTGCTTATGAAATGCACAGCCCCGGTAGTTTCTCTTTCCAGCCCAGGTTTCTGCTGTGCCCTGGAGTGCTAGAAATCTCAGTGCCAGCCTGCCGTGCAGCTATTTTGATAACTAGCACCGCTGAGCTGGACACTCAGGCAGTGGCTGCTACCAGTGCATGATGGGAAAATCAGAGAACAGCTGAGCTGATTGTTGTTTTGTTAGGTGCCACCAAATCGGTGTCTGACTCATAGCCACTCTATGTACAACAGGTGAAACAGTAGTGTTAGTGCTTCTCTGCTGTTCATAGGGTTTTCAATGACAGATTGATTTTGGGGAGTGATTTTGCTGGGTCCTTGATTTTGGGGAGTGATTTTGCTGGGTCCTTCTCCCAAGCTTACAGTACCTGGTGTTCCTAGGCGGTCTCCCATCCAAGGACTAACTAGGCCCAACCATGCTTAGCTCCTGAGATCTGACAGGATCGGATGCCACAGGGCTACGGCCACAGGCAGCTGAGCTGATAGCCAGGCAGAAATCTTGAGCTACCCCCACAAAAGGCAGTCAACCAATCCCAGCTTAAATTCACAGGCAGGGCGGGAGGGAAAGGGCCTCCTTGGGGAAAAATAAGAACAATGTGATTTTCTACCGGCCAGCAATAGGTCCCCACTGATGAGAAAAGGGAGGGAAAAAATCAAAGCTAAGCTTGCCTGGTGGCTTGGCTTTCTAGGCATTGGCAAAGAGCCGGGTTAGAGACACTGCTTGGCCCCCAAGGGCGTCAGTGGGAGTCACAGCCTCTTTTGCTGGGGTGGCCAGTCCCAGCTGCCATGACAGCAGCTAAATGGCATCGTTAGCACAAAACAGGGCTGGGGGGTGGGGCTGACTGCTTTGAGATCACCGATGTCCTTTCTGGCTGTGACCTGAGTCGCGTGGTCAGAGAGCTGTAATAATGGTCACACACACACCATCAGCCCAGCAAGCGGGGACCTGGTCTCACGTCCACATGGCCCACGTCCTTGCTCCACCTCTGACAGCCCCCTGCTCGTACCTCTGTCCAAAACCTCTGAGCATGGCGGGAGACACCCCCTGTGTGGAATGGCTGAGCCTGAGCGCAGCCATCACCATTGTTGTTGTTGTTGTTAGGTGCCGTCGAGTCGGTATCCAACTCATAGAGACCCTCTGTACAACAGGGGAAACACTATTGTCAGTGCTTCTCTGCTGTTCATAGGGTTTTCAATGGCAGATTGATTTTTGGGAGGGGGTTGCCAGGTCCTTCTCCCAAGCCTACAGCTTCCGGTGTTCCCAGGCAGTCTCCCATCCAGGTACTAACCAGGCCCGAGCCTGCTTAGCTTCCAAGATCTGATGGGATCAGATGCCACAGGGCTACAGCTGCAGGATATATATATATATATATATATATATATATATATATATATATATATATAT
>VMDO01022108.1:0-34117 GCA_007922755.1 Pedetes capensis
TGTATGTAAGGAAATAATACAGGGAAACATTAATTATACAATTGATATAACTTCATAGTAAAAAAACTGAAGAGAAATTTAAAAGGATGGTAAAGAAAGAGTCATATCTGTCTTGGGGTCCTCACAGATCAATAAGATAGATCAATAAATAATTACAATGCAAAAGGATCTAGAGGTGTAGCTCAGTGGTGGAGTGCTTGTTTACGAAGCACAAAGTCCTGGATTCAACCCCCACAACACTCATGCACACAAACACACACACATACACACACGTATTTATTTGCTCATTTGTAGATGTAGAGTTAAAGCCTCAGAAAAGAAATTTAAGTCCATTCTAAGAAAGTAAATAGCACCCTGGGGGGTAAAAAAGAAAGCTGTAGTGGTACCATAGGCATTCTGTGATGAGATCTTAAACTCAAGAGGGGACAGCAAGAGCAACAGAGATCAAACTGGTTGGTTTAGTCCTATTAAGTGGGCTATCTTGGACCCTAAAATATGTATAGAAATCCATTCTACAGAGTTTCTTCATTCTTCCATCTCAACACATCAATGGTAATGTAATAGAGTTTCTAACTTTAAGTACTAAGTCTAAATGTGGAAATATGACATATTAGTCATTTTTGCATCACTGTGACCAAATGCTTAACATAAATAACTTAGGGGACAAAGGATTTATCTTGGCTCATGGTTTCAGAGGGTTCAACATTGTTGCTTGGCCCCCTGCACTTGGGCAGATCATGGCAGCAGGACCATGTAGGGGAAGAGGGTCTTCATCTCAAAGAGGACATGAAACAGAGAGAGAATAAGGGACCAGAAGCCAGGTGTAATCTTGAATATTATACTCCCAGTGACTTTTGTCCTCTAAGTAGGCTTCACCTCCTAAAATTTCCAGAATCTCCTAAAATAGCATCACCATCTAGAGACCAAGCACACAACACATATGCCTGCAGAGAACATTTCATATTTCAAACATGATATTCTGCCCCTGTCCCCCAAAGGTTCATGGCCATCTCATAATGCAAAATGCATTTAGTTTATCTCTAAGAACTCCTAATATCTTTACAGCTCCAACATTGTTCAAAATTTTAGGTCTCAAGCCTTCTCTGAAACACATGGCAAACTCTTAGCTCTGAGCTCCTGTAAAATCAACAACAAGCTACATACTTCCAAAATACAATTGCACAGACTAAATACTCCCAATCCAAAATGGAGAAATGAGGGCACAAAAAGACCTGGAAAGATGGGATGAAACCAAGGAAAGACCAGAATCCAGCATGACAAACATTAAATCCTATAGTTCCATGTCTGGCATCTGGGGCATGCAGTGGTGTAATGTCAGCTCTCAAGAGTCCGCATGGCCTCTCTTGAGTTAAATCCAATTGTTGCCTGGGGTTTTTGTTTGCAGATGTTCCATATTCCTGGTATCTTCAACATCCTAGGGTCTCCACTTAGGTTTCATCCTCACAGCTTCACAGATAACCCTCTCAGGACCCTGACATACATTGTCTGGCCTCCTAGCACCTTCCTTTAAAATCTGAATGGAAGCCTCCATTACCCTAAAACTCTTGCATTCTGCATGACTACAAAACCAGCACCATGTGGAAGATTTCAAGGTCTGCCACCAGCTTGAGCAGCAACTGGGTCCTCCTGAACTATGGCTGCAGCAGCCTTTGGGTGTCTGGGCAGTTGAATGCAAGGAAACTCTTCTACAAGCAGCCCTGTGTGAGCAGGCACCCTGGAGGTGCTTTCTTCTCAAGGGAATATCTTTCTAAAGAGTTAAAACATTTATACTCTTGAGTCTATGATAAAAGTCCAGCCAATTCTTGAGGCCTAATAGCATCTTTCCTATTGTCATGATGCAAAGGACTTAATTTATTTTTAATGGCCTTAATCTCTTTAGCAGCCACACTTTCCTTGGCCTCAAATTTACCTGTGCTTCTTTTCTGGTCAAACTACAAGCTTTTCAAACCTGTTTGCTCTGAATTTTGATCACAATTCTCACTGTAAACTTGGTTAAAAGAAGCCAGTAATAATCATGCTATAGCCTACATGTTGGACTGCCTTTAATTCCCTCCATCAAATTAATTAGCCTCCCACCTTTAAGCTCAGGCTCATTCAAAGTCTCAGGGCAAGGACAAAATGTAGATGAATTCATTGCTAAAATGTGACATGAAGAGTCTCTAGTCCAATTACTAATATAGTCCTCAGACTCATCTAAAATCTCATGGGGTTGGTGTTTACCATCCACATTACATTCACCAATCTGATCATCTGACCAGCAACCAGAACCACCTATTATGTTCTACTTTTAACATTTTAGGGCTTCACTAGCCTACATCTCCAAATTTTTTGAAATTTCTTCCAGAAACCAGTAATAAATGCTTAAGAATCATAGTTTAATGACAGCAATGGATACCAATTTTCACTTTTTGGGTACCAATTCTCTGTGTTGGTCATGTTTGCATAGCTGTGACCAAAACGCCTAGCAAAAACAACTTAAAGGATGAAGGATTTATTTTGACTTACAGTTTTGGAGGGTTCAGTCCATGGTTGTTTGCCCCATGTGCTTGGGAAGAATATCATGACAGAGGAGGCATGTGGCAGAGAAAGTTCTTCAGTTCATGTTGAGCAGGAAGCGGACAGAGAGGAAAAGATAGGGGCCAGATATAACATTCAAAGACATGCCCAGAGTGACCTGCTTCCTCCACCTATGTCCTACCTCCTAGAGTTTACAGAACCTTCCAACATAGTACCCACCTGGGGACAAAGCACTCAACACATGAGCCTGTGGAGAACATTTCATATTTAAACTGTAACACATGAATATTTGGTTAAATGCAAGAATCTCCATCCTCTTTAAGTTACAACCCAATGTGAAAGTACCATAATGAAGGTAAATACAGAAAGGGAAAGGAGATATAGTAGAAAAGGTTGGTTTTTTTTTTTTCATGAAAAAAAATGATGTGGAACTGAAATGCAAAAGAAGTTCTGAAATAAAAGATCAGAGGAATGATATGTCAAGAAGGAAAAGTAGCAAACACAAATATCTTGAGACAAGAGAGAGTGTTTCACATCCTAGGACTTGCAAATAATTCAGTATAGCTACAGCAAAACATTAGTTTGGAAGTAAAGTAAGAAAAGAAGAAGTAAATAGGAATTAGTCTATAAAGGACATTGTATACATTGATCACTTTTCACATTCATTGTTAAGATGTGATTCATCACTGGGTGGTTTTAAGCAAGGCAGCAACATAATGAGGTATAGAGTTTATAAATATCCTCTGATATGCACTGTGTGGATTGACTAGGGAAGAATAAGAATAATGTCAAGGGTTACATTCAGTAAACTGCTACAGTGGTACCAGCAAGAAGTGGTTACGTGAACTAATGTAGTAACGCAGGAAATATATGTAAATAGCCTTCTTAATTTGGAAAGAAAATGTGTGAATAAATTAAGAATAAATAAGTAAAATTCTGGCTGACAACTCAGGGTGGAGGTTTCCAGCATGACACTATAGGACAAAGGAGAAAGAGCAGGCTAGAGTGAAGGTAGTATGTTATTGCTTTAATATGCTATGTTTGAATCATTTGAATCCTGAAGTTAAGATAGGCAAAAAGAAGTCATCAATTTATTAAGAATTTTGTCTAGTCCAATAGGGTACCTGACTAACAGTATATGCTAAATAATGTTAATGTTATGATGTTGTTAATGAATGAATCAAAAACTTAGAAAAGAGATCTGGGGAGGCATGATGGTGTATGCTTGTAATCCTAGTACTGGGGAGGCTGAGGCAGGAGGATCATGAGTTCAAGGCCATCCTGGGCTCAAAAAGCCAAATAAATAAGTAAACAAACAAAAATGAAAGAAACAAAGAAACAAAGAAACAAAGAAAGAAAGAGGGAGGGAGGGAGGGAGGGAGGGAGGGAGGGAAGGAAGGAAAGAAGGGAGGAAGACCTGAACTTGAAATTAGAAAAAGGAATTATTATTATATACTTGTAGAATTTTTGCTGTAGGAGTGAATTAGACCAGTTTTGCTCAAAATGTAGACTGTAGACAACCCTCTTCCCCAGACTGTTACCTGTTTTTAATGAGATAAGCATAAATATTAGAAGTAACCATTTAGAAATTTTTATAATGTTTTACTAGGTAGTTTTATGTGTTTCATCTAATATAAAGAAACCAGTCTCATATTTTACATAACTTTGTTTTCTTTTTTATATAATTCTTCTAGTAACTCTTGGAGTTCTTTGCTTTTTACATTTAAAATATTTGGGGCCTACAAAAATTGAATATTTTTAAAACAAACAAACAGCAACCATTATAACATAAACCCTGGTCAAAGATCACAATAAGTCTGCACTGAATTAAATTATTTGAGAAAAATGTTTATGGTAGCTCTTTTTTGAGCCATTCCCACGTCCTACTATTTCTTATCTGTTTTTACAAAATCAACTTTATTCCCCCTTACGATCCTTATAGTAAACTAAATCCCTTTTTATGCATTTTCTACATTTATTCCACTTGGCTCCAAAATTATTTCTATAGCATGAATAAAAAGCACTTCTTCCTTTGTCTAAGTCCTATATAAAGAGTAATGTGGTAGGCAAAATTCTAAGATAGCCCTCCAGTGATATGTCTTTTATAAACCTTGAGTGTGGGCAGAACTTATGACTGGCATCTAACCAACAGACTATGGTAAGGATGATTGATATTAATCTCTTAATTAGTATGGAAAAAAGATAGAAGACAGAGATGGATGATAGATCTCCTAGACAATTCACTCTCACACTAGGCTCAAAGAAGCAATGCACTATTACTTCTAAAGCTATTTTTCAGATGAAACCTGACATCTAGCCCACATCTTTAGTGTAGCCTATATGACCCATGGGCTGGGATTTAGCTCAGTTGGTAGAGCGCTGTGCTGCAGTCTCTGAGGTCTCGAGTTAAATTCCCAGCACCGCAAAAATGGGAGAAGGACCTGGCAACCCACTCCCAAGGCAATCCCAAACAATCTGCCATTGAAAACCCTATGAGGGTCACTATGAGTCGGATACCAACTCGACGGCACCTAACAACAACAACAACAATATAACCTATATGCACATGATCTATAACTGAATGCAATGGGCTTGTAACAGTGAGTTGTTGTTGCTAGGTGACATCAAGTCGGCATCTGACTCATAGCGCCCCTCATAGGATTTTCAATGGCTGGCTGTTTTGGGATTGCCTTGGGAGTGGATTGCCAGGCCCTTCTCCCATGTAACAGCGAGTACAAAGCCAAAACAGGTATAGCCAAGAGACAAAAGAGTGGAGAAAGATTATTTCCTGTAGTAGGTATATAGGGCTTGGGAATTAACTTCCAAAGCTACACCCTCCTGAACATAAGGAAGCTTGGGGATTTTATTCACAAAGCCCATATTTATTCACTTGGGGGTGGGAATATTCCCAAGCATGCTCAATATAAGATGCACACTACTGAGTATGCTCAGTTTAAGGACATAATTCAAAAAGAGAAGATGGTGAACAGGAACACTTCTGGTGGTGGCAGATCTCACATAAAGGGCTTACCTTTCATCCAAGATGATAGACAAGAATATTCCTAGGTGACCTTAGTTTGTGTCAAAGATGGTGGATGGGAGTACTTCTGAGGGCACTTACCTTGCATTATAAAGATGGTGACCTCGCACAGAGCCAAGATGCTGGGCTTGTAGCAGGTGGCCAGTGATCTTGTGAGCTGTCCCACCTGTTGTGGGCCACAAATAAAGCATAAGCAACAGCTTCCGAAACTTCTTTTCCCCACAAGGTTTTAGCTGCAACCAAAGGGAAAAATTTTGAAGGTGAATTAATATAGGAATTTGCCACACATACCTCATCCAGGGTTCCTACTTCACTTAGCTACTAATAAAACTAGTTAATCTATGGTTATAACTGGATAGAATCCTGGCACAGACAAAAGGTAAGATAGTAAATGTGCATTGTTTTAAGCTGCTAAATTTGTAGTAATTTGTTAGGCATCATAGAAAACTAATATAATCAGATAAAAAGTAGTCTATTGGATTCAGAAGAGGAACTGGGGCAAATAGGGCACTGGTTTTACCATTTCTATCATGCAAGACATGAGAAAAAGGGAAAAATTTTGAGAGGAATAAAAATTGTGGGTGAATGGAATGAATATAGCACTGAAACTAGTAGAGTATCTGAAAAATTCGCAACTAAAATTTAAGAGAAACACAAGTTTGTTGTTAAATATTTAAATGACTCATGAAATGAAATATCACACAGCAGAAAAACAGAGAGAAGTTGGAAAGAAAAGCTATAAACGTTTACAGGATTCCTGAAGTCTTATGAAAGGGGGGGGGGAATCATGAGGGAGGAAATTCATAACCAAGGGAACTACTTAAAATTTTTCAAAAGAATGAGAACTGTGAAATATATCTCATAAGGAAATGGAAAATGGTCACTGAAGTATTTTGAGAGAATAGCTTCAACAGAGTATGGGTCATCAAAATCAATATGGAAAGGAGTTTGGAAGGGATAGCTGTTGCAAATTTGCAGATATTGAATATAGATAACAATTTTGGGACATAAAGAAGAGATATTTTAGGAAATTTGGGTGATACAGAATGCAGGGCCAAAGAAGGTGTAATTTCCAACATGGTGTAAATATGGATACAATAGAGAGAAAGGAAATTAATGATGCTGGAGAAAAAGAAATGATTATGGTATGATACCTTGGGCTCAAGTCAAAGATTTAGCCCTAGAGGGAATTGTTTTTACTCTCAGTTTTTCACAAAAAAAAAAAAAAAAAAAAAAAAAAAAAAAAAAAAAAAAAAAGACAGAAGAACATGTTAAGGGGAGAGGAGAAGAAATAAAAAAGCCCATACTCTCTTTTTGATAAATGAAGTTGCTCACTTTAAGAGGCAAGGATGAGACCAGGAATTGGAAGTGAGTGAAGGTTTGGAGTAGCTCATGCTGCAGACTGTAGAGGATCAACAAGATATTAATGAAAGGATTAAGAAGCAATTAAAGTCAGACGGCATGAATTGGTAGTAGACCAAGTCTGCAAACTCTTGCTCAAAATCTGTTACCAATGCTGGGTAGCAGCTAGAAGGAGAGCTGGACTGATGGCAGATTGGTGGCACATAGAAAGCACAGCATACACCACTAAGGATGACACCTGCATACTCTACTTGATTGTAAAAGGATAGCCAGGAGATAGAGACTTTGACAACAGATGGAAAATGTGCTTTCAGACAGCTATGACACTGCTAAATTTTAAAAAATTAACTAGTAGGAAACAGAAATACCTTAAAGCATTTTAAACAGTTTTTTAAGCACTGTCATTAATAATCCAGCTAACTGCCTTAGACAAGTTCTTCTTATTCTGAAGTTCCTCATGTATTGTATTTAAAAATACATATAAGGAATTGTCATCTTCTTGAGATGCTTTAAGCAAAAGTAGTATAGTTTACTAAAAATTTGTATGTGGAGCATCGCCTTTTGATTCTATAATTTACTCGTTGCATTAAAAAGCTGTTTTATCTTGCTATGCCTGAAATTCCTAATCCTAAATGGAGTAGGTAATAATCTTTACCTTCCAATGTGCATGTGATAAATGAGATAAATGTAATCATGTTTGGTACCATGACGTCTGTGCTGGATATTTAAATAATGTTTAATTTTTTTCAGAGAAACAACGTAATTCCTTGTATTATTACATTATTTCCTAGAATAAACTGGTAAAAATATTAAGAATTAGAAAAAACAGAAAAGAAAAAAAGAAGAGTGATCAAGAATCCATTACCCAAGGAGCCAGGCGTGGTGGCACAATCCCAGCACTCAGAATGCTGAGCAGACAGGAAGGTGGAGAGTTCAAGACCTTGTTTCAACAGGTGCGCGCGCGCGCGCGCGCACACACACACACACACACACACCCATCATCCAAGCATTGGAAACATTTAATATGTTGGCATTAAATGTAAAGTTTAATAATTTTGAGGCCATAAATTAAATCCCCATACTTTTACAGATAACTGAGGCCCAGACAAGCAAGCTGGCTTCTCTAAGGGCATATAGCTAATTAGCTATAGAGCCAGGACTAGAAATAAGTTGTTCCACCTCCAGTACTTTTCCACTCACTGTGATGAGAGAAGTAGAAACACAGCACTCTCAACAACCAACACTTACTGGATCTACACCTGCGCAGGATACTCACTACTCTGAGTGCATGATCATTTCTTATTATAAGTTTTACACCTAGTAAGAAGCCACTGGAAAGTATGCATGTAGTTCAACAAAAAGATAATCTTTCTAAATTAAAAGGAAAAACACCCTATACCTATCCTGCAGCATAAACTGTATAAAAGTCATTTCCTCCAGTATCATATTTTGCAAAAACTGTATTTCTACAAGAGAAAAATGTCAATTTTTAAACTATCCTTGATACCAAGGACAGCATGATAGCTGTAAGTTGTCCACTTAGTGAACTCTAAAATTCAGTCCCTAGGGCCCTTATACCTTATCAACAGTCTTAAATGATGTAAATTAGTCCTTTGAAATATTTAGAAAAAAAATATTTTCACAGATTGCTGAGGGCCTCAAGCCTAGCCCATCAACTTTACACTTAATCTGCAATGTGGCAAGGCTCTGGCTAGCTTTCTCAGGTGAACAAGAAAAAAGAAATAAAAGCAACCTCAAAATAATATTCCCTGGAGACCCATAGACAAGTTCAATTTGCAGATGATAATTTAGTTAAGAAATAACTGCTGCTTATTTCAAGTAGTGCTTTAGACATTATCCCCCAAAATCTTATTTGCAGTTTTTTAAAAAAGAAATCTGTATAAACAATACACCTATCTGCTTCTTTAAAACAATAAGAAGCTGAGGATTAATTGAACTGTATGACAAATGTTATGTGGCTCAGCAAACTAGTGGTATCCCTCCAGCTCAAAATATGGTTATAAAATGTGTGTGTATGGTGGGTATGATGAAGGCAAAGAAGTCAGCAATAAGGGAAGTTTAATTGGATTAATAAACTCTTATCATCTCCCTACTATGTGTCAGTTATTTTAGATTCTTGAGGATATAAAACTAAACAAGGCCCACACACTGCCATTTAGAATTCTCTTGTCTTCTGAGGCAAATGCATAAACAGATACTTTCAATATGTCAATGAGAAATATAATGAGGGTTCTATTTGGAGCACAGAATCAAAGTGGGAGTGGGTGGCATTTAGTTTCATTGCTGGTTTAATACTGTTGAAGAAGATGACTAACCTTCTCAAAAGGATGACTAAAGAGTTAGCAAGTGGATGAAAGATGAGCAAGGCATCCAGGCACAAGTAAAGACCCAAGGCATAAATTAATATGTTGTGTTCTGAGAAGTGCATATTGTTAGATATTATTGAACAATAAAATTCAAAGCAGAAAGTAGGAAGAAGTAAGTATTAAGTAGTATTCAGGCCAGTTATGGGAGAAACTTGTGCTATGTTGAATAGCTAAAGAGCTTGGGTTTAAACCTGTACTACACAAGTTGATAATGAAAGCCAGCATGTGGTACAAAGTTCACTCTAGGCAATGAGAGGTGAACTTAAAAAGGACTAGGTTAGAATGAAGGGACCTGCTAGAATGGTCTTGATGTAATATGGTGAGGATCTGATCAGAGGCAGGGACAATGTGCCTGAAAGCAGTTAACAGATAGATAAGGTTTTAAGAAATTAGGTTGGAGGAAACAGTGATATGTCAGAGTCCAGGATGGACTCCAGATAGGAGTCCAGGATGATGCCATGGTTTCCAGTTATATGCTTATTCATGTCACTAGTTATGGTCAGGAAGACAGGGAACACAGGAAAGGGGAGAAGAAAATGAGATCCGTTTGGGACAAGTTGAATGTTAGGTGCCTGCAAAAGACCTAAGCTTAATGATCTGGCAGAAGGAGGTCATCTGAGACTGAGGTTCTGGTTTCTCCTGACCAACATCTCCTCCCTGTTCTGGCAGCATGTACCAACTCCTCTTGGCTGGCTACATGACCAAAGAACTCAGAGAATGCAAACCAAAGCAGATCCCCTTTGCTCTTGGGATGAGGTTCCTACTAAGAAGCCTTTCCCACCTTGGACAGAAAGTTGGCCTCTAAGGGATCAAGAAAGGCCAATCGGATGGTTCTGCTATAAAAACTGTGGTTCCTCACCAGACCACTACCATACCCAGCCAGGTATTTCTCTCTCTCCCTCTTTCTACATATGGAATAGCCTCCAGAATTGAGTCACTTGGGTGGCAAACCTTTCCCAGGCCATCCCAGTACCTCTTGGGGCCTCCCCCATTTTCTATCTCCCTTTCTCATAGCAGAAGCACTTCCAATGGAATTGAATTACTCAAGACCTCATTGATGTCCAAGCTGCCCCTCCCAGAATACCACCTTTCCCTCCCCCTTGCTTCATGCCAGACACTTCCCTCTCCCACCTCTACTTACCCACTGCTACAGATGAGTCATCTTGATTGGCCCACTTTCTGAATTCAAAGACATTTTATTTGTGGTGTTGTGACAGAGTCAACCTGAATTTGAGTCTCAGTCCTATCATTTAGATGAGTAAGTCACATAAGCTTACTTGGCCTTACTTTCTGTATGTGTAAAATTGAGGTAAAAATATTTTCTTTTCAGTATTGTTTGAAAAGAAAAGGAGTAAGCATGTTAAAGTGCTAGGCAAGTGGTAGAGAGCCAATAAATATGGGGTCCCTTCCTTCCTGCTCTTAATTCTACCCCCATATCTTCCTTGTAGTTCATTTCATTGTTGTTCTGCTTCCATATTTCTCTTATTTTTCCCTTTTTCATTTTTATTTTTTGGAGCAGGTATTGTGTCTGTGTTAGTAAGCTTTCTACTACTATAACAAATACCTGAGATAATCAACTTATAATGAGAAAACACTTACTTTGGCTCATTGTTTCAGAGATCCCAGTTCATGGTTGATTGGAACCATTGCTTTTAGGCTTATGGCAACATAGCACATCCTGGCAGCTGTGTGTGCAGGAGGAAAATTGCTTACCTCATCATAACAGGGAGCAGAGAGAGGAAAGGACCAGCGTCCTAGAGTCCTTTTCAGCCACATGCCCTCCTCCATAACGTAAGACATCCCACGAGGCCCAACTCTTTAAAGGATCCACCACCTCCTAGGAGTGCTACTCAGGGGATCAGGTCTTTAACAGATGGCCTTTAGAAGACATTTGAGGGCCAAACTATAGCATTATCTATAGAAGGAGTCCAGAAATTGTTAGAAGGCTTGCTGGGTATGTAGATGAACCATATAGAAAGCATTACATAAAGAATGATTGTGTCATTTAGAGTAGTTGTTTCAAAAGAAAATAGAAAAAGCTTCACAGTAGAAAATACGAGCAGTGTCCATCCAAGTACTTCCCAGTGAAGGGGACACCTGGAAAACCCAAGCAGATCTTGTCTGTATGTGTCTCCACCTGTGGAGATGGAGATATCAGGTTATTTGAATCATGTAACTAACCACCTTCATACTAATGCCCTGATCATAAAGCAAGCTCTCTATGTCTTAGCTTCTTATGTATTGACCTATAGTGAGAAACACTGTGGTAAAGATAATGAGGCATTTCTCTGCTTGATATTCATATTTCTCATTGAATTTTGGCTTATGTACTTCACTGTTGCATGTGATTTTCATAGTGACTGTGACTTTGTTTACAAAACAATTCAAGGATATCTTCATATCAAATTATGAAATGAAATGCAAAATATGGTTTATGTTCATTATTTCACTAGATCTTATTATTTATAGGATTAATAAAGCATATATTACCATTGCATGAATTGTTTGTAATTTTATCAAAGCTTTTCATTGCAATTTTATCATTGTAAATACTCACTGGCAAGTTTATTTGATGTTATACCTTTAAAAAATTATTCTGAGAAGAGATCCTTTGGCCTTCATAAGACTGTGAAGAGGAAAATGGCTTTAAAAAGGTTAAGACTCTGAGTTACCATTAGCCAGCCTCACCTGATCTAGCAAAATCAAAAGAATCAATAGCCATTATTGGACTTGCAAAGCCAATACCAAGTAAAATCACCAAGTATGTGCTACTTTTTGTGCTGTACTATTACATATATGGTCTATCATGCTTGATAGTGAGCTAGCAATGGCAGGGATAGTCATTAAAGTGACATTGTTGGGCTGGGTGCTCTCTAAGGGCCATTTCAACCTAACATTGTACAATTTTATTATTCTCTGTCCTACCTTCTGCCCTGGAAACAGTCATTCCATAACTAAATAAAGAAACTTACATGCAGCCTTACCATGCAGCCTTCTACAACAGGTCCACCCACAGGTCCACTGACTATTTTTGTCCTGCTAGCAAGCTAAGAACAGGGCTACATTTTTACTAATAAAAAAACTCAAGAAGAATATTTTGTGATATATCAAATTATATGAACTTCAAACGTGATTGTCCATAAATTATGTTTTACTATAGTACAGCCACACCCATTCAATTACATATAGTCTATTGCTGCTTTTGCACTGCACTGTTAGAGTTGAGTAGTTGTGACAGAGCCATTTTGCTTGTAAAACTGGAAATCCTTGCTTTCCAGCCCTTTGCAGAAAAAAGCTGCCAAGCCCTGTTTGGAGGAAGAAAATTGAGTATCTAATCCTCTGCTTCCCTTTTCCCTTTAATGTCTGATCCTTGTACTAAATGTTCTTTCTCAGATTAACCAGACCTAAAATAACTTTCTCTCCTCCCTACCTCTACTGCTGTATAGAAAGGTTTTTCCGTGTGTTCCACTTCACGAGTTGCATGTCAAGCAAATCATGCATATAATTCACACTTTAAGTGAGTTAATTATTTAAGTGCTCAATCTTTTTAGTTGGTCTATCAGCCGGCATTACAAGGAGGAAATGAATAAACATGAGGGCATTTCGTGTTCCTCTCCCACCCCATCATTCATTAAAAACATTTTGGAGACTCATTAGTCAGGAGCTTAAGCAGCCTTTATAGTAGGTTGATAAGATGCCAGCTCTTACTTTCCAAACTGCATGAGAATCACCTAAATGGAGGGAGTGAAATTCCTATCAGCTCAGTAGAAATTAACTATGACTCAGCCTCTCTCTGCCTTTCTCTAGCTCTTCAGGAAAATCTAATTCCATCCCTGTGATTTATTTAAATTGCTGGGAAAAAATGGTTAAGCCAATAAAGAACTTGGATGCATAAAATGATGTGTCACTTGCATACCATGGATGGCTTTCTGTTCTATTGTCAGAAAATGAAAAAGAGTAAGAAAAAATGGGCAGTCTTTAAAAGGGTTTTAAATCAGAACACTGCATTCCCCCTGCCTCTCCTGACTCCTAAAAGCCTGTGGTATAGATTTTTTTCCCTATGATGGCATTAGGATGGCAAAAGTATTCTCATATTTTAAATTCTTCTCCAAAATACGTTGTCCCTTTTAAACAGCTACTCCCACAGTGCTTCTTGAATAACTCCCATTGAAAGGCACACAATCATCCCTGATTCTTATCTGCCCAACTATTTTCCCTCTATTTTTACAATGCATATACTGTAGCAGGGCAGTGGGCAATGACCTTAAGAAAAATTCCTTGAGACCCAAAGCTTTGGGTGGTATTTTATGATAATTTGTATTTATGGCCTCTTGCTCTTTTCCTGGTCTCATCTGGTTATTGGATTTTTCTGGGCTTTTTAAAAAGAGCCCCATACTATATTTTGGTAGAGGAGAAATCACTTGAAAGGGGTAATGAGGAAGGAGTTGGTGCTTCCATTTTTTAATAATATGTCAAGATCTGTGAATTAGATAAAATGAGTGTCTCTTGAGCACTTGTAGTTTTCGCAGTTACTCTTGATGTTGCAAATCCCTTGAGTTCAACTATGTACCCGGAGCCAGTGTGGCATCTGTTACCAAAGACAGAACAGATTAATGTGTAGGCTCTTGAGAGCTGTTTCAAGTTCCAAGGGGTGAGAGTGTGTGCCTGGTGGGGAGAAATGCTTATTTTGGCAGGGAGGGAAAGGACAGCGGATTGGGGCCACTATGAATAGGAAAGCATAATGGAGCCTCGTGCTGCTGTTTAAATTAAAGTCTGCCTCCCTCTTATAAATTGGTAGTATTTGGCAATGAATTATTTCCAATGGAAAATAATGAGTTCCTTTGTTATAAGATTAGTTTTTAAAGTAAAATTTCAAAGCATAATCAATGATCTTATGAAAAGTGCAAGGAAAACAATAGCCTAAATGTCAGTTTTGAAAGTTATAGAAGTTTATACATGGCAAGGGATGTGTGCTGGCAAATTTTGAAGGCTTAAACAATTTTCTCCTAATACTAGTATTTTGCTAATTTCTTTACTAGTTATCATTGATCATGTTCCTCTTGAATTTATAGTGTAGTACATTTTAACTAAAACAAACAAAAACATGTACATTAAGTCAGGTAAAAAGTATTTAAATCTTCTTTTATGACAGTCAACCATTTCTAACACAAAACTTTGGGCACAAGGGTATTCTATTACTGGGTGGAACAGGATATTTGAAATCAGGATGCTTCAGAAAATCCAAGTCATTTCTATACCATAATGAAAAGTTAAATATAATATTATAGATGCTTTTATTCATAGACAGTATGTCAAACTGTAGTACCTAGTATGTATGTATGCTTAATATGCAAACATTCTTTCCTCTTTTTCTCTTGACAAATACAAGCCAATCCCCTATTTCCTGCCAAAAGAATGGCCAAAGATTGATCAAGGGAATATACTATAAAATTGTGGACGGTGTGATTGGTTCACTGATGGGTAAATGACCAAAGAAAGCCCACTAGAGTCCTTTCTGCCGATTACAACATGGACACTGGGAGAAAAAGGGTTAGTTCTCTTTTCCTTGGAAATGCTAAGCTTGTATCCTACAGCAGGAGTCCCCACCACAGGCCATGGACCAGTACCAGCACATAGTCTGTTAGGAACTGGGATGCTCATTAGGAAGTAAGCCACAGGCAAAGCTTCATCTGTATTTACAGCAGCTCCCCATTGCTCCCATAACCGCCTGAATTCTGCCTTCTGGGCCACATTAGATTGTCTCCCAAGAAACCAGTACTTGATGTTCAAAAGGCTGGGGACCATTATGCTACAAGACAGGGTGGTCAACAGCTATCTTCCTTACCGGTAGAAGAATACTAAGAGAGAATGGGAATGATTGAGGCTAACATGCAAATAGAGTGGGAGCTGACCTATGGAGAGAAAGATCTGAAAATATGATTTTAGTTCTGGATCTGTTCATACTTACTGTCATTTCTTTTTTTTTCTCTGCCAAATGGTGTGGATCAATGGTGTCCAAGGTTTTCTTTAGGCTGGTTTGAGTTGGGTTCTTATCCCTTATTACTTAAAAAGATCTGACAGTCTGCCAATAGGCAAGATAGTGCCTCACAAAGAGCGTAAGGTCTAGGTATAATGAGAAAGTTATTGAAACTGCATGTAATCAATTCTATAGCAACTGTATACCAGAGAATGATATAGTTTTCACTTTCCTAGTTAAAATAAAAAGGATATTGAGCAGGAAGAAAGGGATGATTAATGATAGCTATCTATCTTTAGAAGCTCCATAAATAATGAGAGATATATAGGCCACTTTAGAGAGTCTATAGAATTCATATGAGTTTGAAACTAAAAGCCAAGAAATAACTGATATAATAATTCTGTTGGTTATTTGGAACATGCGTTTTTTGTATCCTTCTAGTATTTACTATTTCAGTACCTCACAGATACTTCCCCACATTAATTGAAACAAGAATCCTTTAAAAATTTCCCTGTCAACATCCTGTATATGAAGACTGAGGACACATATATAAAAGTAAAGCAATATCTAGGACTAAGTAACTGAAATGTAGAGAAAGAAAACTTTTTAAAGGATGATTTTAAGGTTGTACAATGTTACAATGTGGTATATATACATATTGATAGCACATGCATTTCCTCAGCAGCATAGACCATAACTGAGCCTAGTTAGCAAGACAAATTAGTCAAAAAAGGAGTCTGCCAGATGGTGCATATTGTTAATAATGCCCATCTGTGAATTATGAAGCTAATTTGTGCATGCATTTGGTGCTGCTTTTCTTGGACAGTAAAGTAGCTAGTAACATCTTTGAAGAGATGTCTGGGTGTCCTAGTGGCTTCTCAGGTAAATTTCACTTTTTCTCTGCTTATAATTTTGAGGAAAAGTTGTTTTTTCTGGCCCAAGAGAGTTTTGTGCTGTCCCAAAGGAGTAAAATGTACCATTAATTCTTGGAGCTATTGTAAATCTCTCTCTCCCCACCCCTTTCTCCTCCCCTCCCTCCCTCCCTCCCTCTATGCCCTCTCCTTTTTTCTTTCTTTGCTTCTATATTTCATTTCATTTGTTTTTTGATTACTTTAGACATGGTCTTTCTACATAGCTCAGGCTGGCCTCAAGCTCACAATTCTCCTGCCTCTGCCTCCCAAATGCAGGGATTACAGCCTTTTACCACCATGCCCAGCTCTTTCTTTCAAAAATCAGGAAAATAGTAAGATGATAAAGGCGTTATAGTATTAAACTCTAACCTGGATGAGAATAGAGATATTCAAAGTCACTCAAAGGAACCAGCTATTTACAGATATGGACCCCAATATGAAGCAGAGAGAAAGGTTTAAAGCTCTCAGTCTGGGCAGAGCAATACATTGGCAGCATGCAAAAAGACAGAGTGTGATAGTTGCTTTTCCTCACTGGAACCAAATTATCTGACATAGACAACTTAAGGGAGGAAAGATTGACTTTTGACTCACAGTTGCAGAGTTCAGTCCATGGTCACTTGGTCCAATAAACTTGGTTGGAACATTATGGCAATGGAAGCATATGATGAAGGAGGGCAGATCTTCACTTCTTGGTGGAAAGGAAGCCAAGAGAGGGAACACAGGAAGGGACCGAGGTGAGATAAAGCACCAAGGACATGCTTCTACTGACCAATTTCCTCCATGTAGGACCCCTACCTTTTACCACCTTTCAATAATGCCATCATGTTTTGAATCCATCAAGGAGTGCCATTGGTTACGTCAAAGCCCTTATGATCCAATCATCTCTAGAAAAACTATCACAGACACACCCAGAAGTGTACTTCACTAATCTCATAAGAATTTCTTAATTCAATCAAGTTGGCAAACAATTAACTATCAGATGTCTACCCCTTTTCAACTTGACACTCAAACATAATTTTAAATCATAATATTTCACCCCTGGGCCCCAAAGGCTCATGTCCATCTCAGAATGCAAAATGCATTTAGTCCAACTTCACAAATTCCCATAGTCTTAACAATTCCAACATTATTCAAAACTCCAAGTTCAAAGTCTCCTCTAAGACTCATGGTAAATCTTAGCTGTGAGCCTCCATAAAAATCCAAAAAACAATTATATACTTTCAACATAAACATTCCCATCCCAAAAGGGAGGGAAAGGGAAATAGCAAGGAAGGATCAGCAAAGCAAAACTGAAACCCCGTAGAGAAAACACTTACTCCCATAGCTCCATGACTAGCGCCCAGGGCACATGGCATGATGTGAGCTCCAGTGGGCTTGAGCAGCAACTCACCCGTGACCTCCCTAGATGCAGCCCACATGGTCTCTCTCCTGGGCAGGCTCTACTCATTGCATGTAGTTTTCCTCAGCTGATCTTCCACGTTTATGGTATCTTCAACATCCTGGGGATTCCATGAAGCTTGGGCTTCACCTTCACAGATTCATGTATCACCCTTTCAGGGACTTCCTGCACATAAACTGACCCTGCTACATACTGCCTTGCCTCCCAAATTTTCCTTTGGAATCAGGGTAGAAGTCTCCACAACCCCACAACTCTCGGATTCTGCATGCCAGCAAAACCAATATCGTATGGATGATGTCAAAGTCTGCCACCAGCTCTGGTCATATTTGAGGCTCACTGTACCATGGCTGTAGCAGTCTCTTGCCTGAGCAGCTAAATCCAGAAATATACTTCCCTAGACAGCCCTGAGCCTGCAGCCGTAGCCCTGTGGCATCCGATCCCGTCAGATCTCAGAAGCTAAGCAGGGTCGGGCCTGGTTAGTACCTGGATGGAAGATCGCCTGGGAACACCAGATTCTGTAGGCTTGGGAGAAGGACCCGGCAACCCCCTCCCAAAAATCAATCTGCCATTGAAAACCCTATGAACAGCAGAGAAACACTGACTATAGTGTTTCCCCTGTTGTTTAGAGGGTCGCTATGAGTCGGATACCAACTTGACGGTACCTAACAACAACAACAATAAGACAGCCCTGGGGAAGGGGAGACAGGGTGCCCCAATGACTCTCTTTTCTCAAGGGAAAGTCTTTCTAATGAATCTAAAATATTATACCCTAGAGCATACAGTGGGTGAGGTCTGACCAATTCCTGAGATGCCCTCAAGACATTGTCCCTACTGTTTGAGTTTGAAGTGCTTGGCTTCATTTTAATGGCACTAATCTCTCTTTAGTACCTGCAGCCATACCACTGTGGCATCCAATCTCATCATATCTTGGAAACTAAATAGGGTCGGATCTGGTTAGTACTTGGATGGGAGACTGCCTGGGAACACCAGGTGCTGTAGACTTAGGAGAAGGACCTGGCAACCCACTCACAAAAAACAATTGCCATTGAAAATCTTATAAATAACAGAGAAGCACTAACAATACTGTTTTTCCTGTTGTATGTAGGGTCGCTATGAGTTGGACACTGACTCACTGCACCTAATAGCAACAACAATCTCTATAACAACCATACCTTTTTTGTCCACAACTTCCAACTTGCTCCTTTTCTGGCCAGACTACGTATTTTTTAAAATCCTTCTGCTCTGCTTGTTGCTCCTAATTCTCACTACAAACCTGGCTAGAGGCAGCTATCAATAACTATGCTATGGCTTGAATACTATGCTGTCTTGAAATTCTCTCCCCCAAATTAATCTGTTACCTTTAAACTCATTCTCCCACAAAGTTTCAAAAAATGGACAAAATGTAGATGATTTTTTTTTTTTTGCCAGAATGTAACATAAATGACCTTTAGTCCAATTCCTAAAGAGTCCTTTTTCCCATCTGAAAGCTTATAAGCTCAGCCTTTACTGTTCACATCTCCATAGACATTCTGGTCTTCTGAGCTCCCACCAAAATTACCCACTAAGTTCTGCTTTCAGCATTATAGGGCTTCTCAAGGCTCCATCTCCATACTCTTCCAAATTCCTCCCAAAAACCAGTTCCAAAGGCCTAAGAACCATATGATGAGGGTTATAACATTGAACCCACTTCTCTGGTGCCAATTTTCTGTCTTAGTTACTTTTCTCCTGGCTGTAACAAAATACCTGACAGAAAGAACACTCAGCTGGTGTGTCACTGTGGCAAAACATCTGACTGAAACAAACTTATGGAAGGAATGATTTATTGGGGCTCTTAGTCCACAGAGGTAGGAAGGGGTGGTGGCAGGGTAGGGATAGTGGGGCCCACAGCAGGGAGCTTCATGTGATGGCAGATCAGGAACAGAGAGCTTACAGAAACCAGGGACCTAGGAAAACTCTAAAGGCCCTCCGCCAGTGACCCACTTCCATAAAGTTAGGACACGCCTCTCAAAGTTCAACAGCCTCCACAAACACTACCATCAGCTGGGTGCCAAATATTCAAATACATGACTTTGGGTGATATTTTAGATTCAAATCATTATCTGCCCCTGGCCCACAAAGATCATGGCCTTCTCATAATGCAAAGTGCATTCAGTCCAACTTCAAGACTCCCCAACATTTTAACAGTATTGGCTATGGTCTAAAGTCCATATCCAAAGTCTCCACTGGATTCAAGACAAACTTCGCTGTGAGACTCTGAAAAACAAAACCAGATTACATACTTCCAACATACATTGGCACAAAGTAAGCATCTCTAAAAGGGAGGAATGGGGGCACAGGAAGGAAAGATCCATCCAAAGAAGACCAATATCCCACTGGACAAACTGTTAGTTCATGTCTGGCATCTGGTATACGGACATTACCTGGCATCTAGCATTTGGTATTATCTGGGCTCAAACAGGGTTGGGCAGTTTTGCCTTCATGGCCCTACCATTTGCAGCACACATCCCTCTTGGTCTTGTGTAACTTGTAGGCAGCTTTCCTAAGCAGATATTTTGTGGTATTGGCATCTCCAACACCATAGGGACTCCATTTCTGCTTATGCTCCACCCTCAAAGCTTCATGCACCAGCCTTTCAGAGACTCTCCACAGGGAATTTGACCCTGTTACACATTGCCTGGCTTCACAGGATATTTTTCCAGAAACTTGGTGGAAGCCTCAATAACCCCTTTAACTCTTGCATTCTCTATGTCTGCAAAACCAACATGGATGATGGCACTGTTTATCGCTAGCTCTAGTAGGAGCTTTGCCCTTTTGAACCACATCTACAGTAGTGGTCTCTGTGCTCCCCAGCCAAGAAAATACTTCCCTGGGTGGACTCTACTTAGGATTGCATCCTGGAGGCACTCCTTTTATAGACACTCTCTTTTCAAATGGTTTCATCATTTCATACTTGAGAGGCTTAGATGGGAGGGGCCTGGACAGTTCCTCCTATGCCTCAAGGCCATTTTTATCATCCTAGTGCAAAGCCAAGAGCTTCTGCTTTTCTTTATCTGTGCTTATCTCTTTAACAATTACTGCCTCTTTGCCCAAACCAGCCCTGTCTGCAGCAACCTTAGAGAACCTGCAGCTTTTTTTCCTTTTAAAACTGCATATTTTTAAAAACCCCAGTATTGTCATTTTTTCACCATAAATCTGGCTAAAAGCAGCACACAACAACCATGCAATGCCCTCAATATCTTGCTGCCCTCATGTTTTCCTCTGCCATGTTAATTAGTGCATTATTTTTTAATGTAGGCTTATTCAAATTTTTTGAGACAAAGGCACACTGCAGACAATCTCTTTCCCAGAAAGTAATGTGAATGCCCTCTGGTCTAACTCCCAACAAAGTCCTCATTTTCCTCTGAAATCTTATGAGCCCAAGCTTTACTCTTCATATTGTTTTTGGTGTACTCATCTCCAACACTCTCACCAGAATCACTCCTCAATTTGTTTATATCATTCTAAGACTTCTCCCACCTACATCTCCAAATTCTTCCAAATTCTTCCTGCAAATAAGTTCCAATGGCCTAAGAACTACATGATCAGGTTTTTGCACAGCAACAATCCTACTCCATGGTACCAATTTTCTGTGTTAATCAGCTGGTGCAACACTGTGGCAAAACATCTGACCAAAAGAAACTTATGGGAAGCAATGATTTATGAGGGCTCACAGTTACAGGATCTCAGTCCATAGAACCAAGAAGATGTGGCAGTAGGGCAGACATGGTTGGACCTATGGCAAAGAACCTCATGTCATGGCAGATCAGGAACAAAGAACTTACCAGAACTAGGGGTTTGGGTATATTCCAAAGGCCTGCCCCCCAGTGACCTGCTTCATTAAAACTAGGAATTGCTTCCCAAAGTTCCAAAGACTCTACAGTGACACCAGCTGGGGACCAAGTGTTCAAACATATGACCTTTGGGTGATAGATTAGGTTCAAATCATGACAACAACCTAAGGAACAAAAGATTTGACCCATAGTTTCAGATAATTTAGTCCACAGTCTCTTGACCCCACACATTTGGTGGCAGGAATGCATAGTGGAGGAGAGACCTTCACTTCTACGTGGACAGAAAGTAGAGAGAAGGGAAATATAGGAAGAGTCAAAAGTGAGATATAGCCTCAACGACATGCCCCAATGATCTACTTCCTCCAACTAGGCCTCACTTTCTACTTTTTACTACTTCCCAATAATGCCATCATACCACTCTGGCATCTGATCTCATCAGATCTCAAAAGCTAAGCAGGGTTGGGCCTGGTTAGTACTTGGATGGGAGACAACCTGGGAATACTAGGCACTGTAGGCTTGGGAGAAGGACCTGGAAGCCCACTCCTGAAATAATCAGACATTGAAAATCCTATGAATAGGAGAAAAGCACTGATAATAGTTCTAGGCATGGCACAGTGTTGGGTAAGGTCTCATCTGTTGTACATAGGGTCACTATGACTCGGATCCAACTTGATGGCACCTAACAACAACCTTACTAATCTATCAAGGGATTAATCTATTGATTAGGTCACAGCCTTCATGATCTAATTGTCTCTGGAAACATCATCACAGATACACCCAGAGATGTGCCTCATTAATGCCCTAGGCATTTCTTAATCCAATGAGGTTGACAATCAAAATTAACCATCACAGGGAAATTTAAACACTTCAACAGATTTCAAAGTTCCTTATTTCCACTGATAAAGTTATGCTTAGAGCAGAGGGAGCACACGGAGGTTATAGGCAACAGATTTTGATTCTCCAGGTAGTTATGTAGATATTTCAGACATGTTATTCTGATGTCATTAGACAAGTTATTGTTCTGATACCTCTTATTTTGATTCCATACTTACCAAGTACCCTTCTGACTCCAAAGCTAGCCAATCTGTTCTGTGGAATTTTCTCATTATTTGAATTCTATTTTGTAATGGTAATTTCAAAAGTAATCAATAAGGTCATAATAGAGTATTATTATCTTCTCATGTACTAAGTTAAACCTTATGAATTTGCTAATATATGATTTTTTATTCAAAACAATGCTTTCATAGCTTGGCTACAACATGAATATAAATTAATAGCACAGACTTCAAAGATTTTTGTCCACATCATTTGATTTCTTTTGCAGGCTAGTAAACTGATATTCAAATGGCTAGTTCATTTGCCTTTTAGTCTCAGTAGTTAGGTGTCGTGGAGTCATGTCTGACTCACAGCAACCCTCACAGGGTTTTCACTGGCTGTTTTAGGATTGTTTAGAGAGTGGACTGCCACATCCTTCTCCCATTTTTGTAGTGCTGGGGATCATACCCAGGACCTAAGAAAGTGCAGAGCAGCATTCTACCAACTGAGCTAAAGAATGGTGGAAAATGTGAAGGAAGAACTGGATCAGAATTCAATTCCCCTTAAGTTCAGCCTTTTCTGTGGTCCCTGTTTGTTTTTTGTTTTGTTTTATTTGTTTTCACCTTCACTGTGTTGCTGGGAACATATGTATTCAACATTATATAGTAGAAAGAAAATTCTGCTGGAAGCTATGTTCTGGTCCTACTTCTGACATCAACAAATTCTGTACCTCCCAAAGAGCTGCTTAACCAATCCAAACTTTAGTTTGTGCTTTTCTGAAATTATAGAATTAGGCTATTTGACATCTGAATCACATCTCAGTGTACATTCTGCTAATTTCATTTAGATATTTGCATAGTTAACATCCTCACCATGTCTTTAGTTATATGGCCTTCACAATGGATCGTACCTTGATCACTTTGCAACCATTACCTCCAAACCTCACTCATTTGCCCTCCTTTGATTTTCCTGTGTAGTTCTTGTCACTTTCTAGCAAACTATATTGTATAAGTAATCTATTTATTATATATATTTACTTTTTTCCTTCCTTGTTGGACTGTAAATTCCATAAGAGCAGGAAAACTCTTCCCCCAAACCTCTGAAGACCACCTTTTTCAGAACAGATACTCAATAAATATTTGCTAAATTAAAAGGGAAATTTTCTTTTATTTTAAACTATTATAAATAACTTTGTGGTGAATATTTCTATAAGTTAATTTTTCTTACATCTGTTTCTTTCTTTCATACTTCTTAAAGTAAAATTGTAAGATCAAATTTTGAAAACATCTTTAAAATTCCTACTATTGTTTAAGCTTTCTAGTTTTCTCCTTCATTGTTGTTGTTGTTAGGTGCTGTCAAACCAGTCTGACTCATATCGACTCAATACACAAGAGAACAAAACGCTGCCTGATTCTGTGCCGGGCATACAAACTTTTTATATTTAAACCCATTGTTGCAGCCACTGTGTCAACCCATCTAGTTGAAGGTCTTCTTTTTTTTTGTTGACTTGCCAATTTCCCAAACATGTGCCCTTCTCCAGGGATTGGTCCCTTCTGACTACATGTCCAAAGTATACAAGGCACAGTCTAGCCATCCTTGCTTCCAAGGAGCACTCTGGTTGCACTTCTTCTAGGACAGATCTGTTGGTTCTTTTGGCAGTCTATAGTATATTCAGTTTTCATATTCAGCATCATAACTCAAAAGCATCAGTTCTTCTCCTGTCTCTCCTATTCAGTGTCCAGCTTTCACAACCATATCATGCAACTGAAAATAACATGGCATGAGCTAGATGCATGTTCATCTTCAGTGTGACATATTTGCTTTTCAACACTTTAAAGAAGTCTTTTGCAACAATTTTTCCCAATGCAATGTGTCTTTTGATTTCTTGGCTGTTGTCTCCAATGGCTTTGATTATAGAACCAAATAAAGAAAAGTTATGGACAACCTCAATCTTTTACCATTTGTCATGAAGTTGCATACTGACCCAGTTGTAAGGATTATTGTTTTGTTAATATTGAGGAACAACCCATAATGAAGACTGTTCTTTAATCTTCATCAGTGAATATTTCAAATCCTCTTCATTTTCAGCAAGCAGCATTGCAACATCTGCATAATGCAGGTTGTTAATGAGTCTTCCTATAATCAAAATGCCATGTTCTTTATAAAATCCAGCTTCTCAGATTATTTTCTCAGCATAGAGATTGAAGACATATGGTGAAAGGATACAGCCCTGATACACACCTTTCTTGACTTTCAACCAGTCAGTGTTTCCTTGTTCTCTTCAAACAACTGTCTGCTGATCTGTGTACAGATTCCTCACGAGTACAATTGAGTGTTCTGGTATTCCCATTCCACATAATGTTATCCATAATATGTTATGATTCACACAGTCAAATGCCTTTGGATGGTCAATAAAATATACATGGACATTTTTTTCTAGTATTCTCTGCTTTCAGCTAATATCCATCTGACATCAGCAATGATGATCCTAGTTCCACGCCTATTTCTGAATCCAGCCTGATTTTCTGTCAGTTCCCTGATTATATACTGCTATTGTCATTTTTTAATGATCTTTAGCAAAATTTTCCTTGCATGTCACATTAATGATATTTGGTAGTTTCCACATTTGGCCGGATCCTCTTTCTTGGCAAATGGCACAAATATGGATCTTTTCCAGTCAGTTGGCTAGGTGGCTGTTTTCCAAATCTCTTGACGTAAATAAGTTAGAACCTCCAGTGCTACATGTACTTATTGATACATCTCTATTAGCATTCCCTCATTTCCTAGATGCTTATGTTTCACCAGTTCCTTCAAGGCAGCTTCCACTTCTTCCTTCAGTATTACTGATTCCTGATCATATGCAACCTCTTGAAATGGTTGGTCATCTATCAATTCTTTTTGGTATAATGACTCAGTGTATTCTTTCCATCTTCTTTTGATGTTCCTGTGTCATTTACTATTTTCTCTGTAGAATCCTTTACTGCCTGCAGCCATACCACATGGCATCTGATCCTGTCAGATCTTGGAAGGTAAGCAGGGTTGGGCCTGGTTAGTAGTTGGATGGGTGACTGCCTGGGAACACCAGGTGCTATGGGCTTGGGAGAAGGACCTGGCAACCCACTCCCAAAAAAATAATCAGCCATTGAAAATCCTATGAATATCAGAGAAGCACTGCCAATATTATGTCACCTGTTGTATGTAGGGTCACTATGAGTTAGATACCTCAATAGCACCTAACAACAGCAAAGAATCCTTCACTATTGCCGCTCGAGGCTTAAATTTTTTCTTTAGTTCCTTAAGGTTGAGAAAAATAGAGTGTGTTCTTTCCTTAGGTTTTTTATCTCCAGTTCTTTGCACATGTCATTTTAATATTTAATTTTTCCTTCTTGAGTTGCCCTTTGAAATCTTCTGTTCAGTTCTTTAACCTCATCATGTCTTCATTTTACTTTAGCTGCTCAACATTCAAGGGCAAGTTTTAGAGTCTGTTTAAAATGTAATTTGGTGTTTTCTTTTTTTTTTCCCTCTCCTTTTAATAAACTTCTGCTTTCCTCACGAATGATGTCATTGATGTCATGCCAAAATTCACCTGGTCTTTGATCATTAGTATCGAATGTCTTGGGGTGGTCTCTGAACTCAGGTGGGATATACTCAAGATCATACCTTGGCTCTCATACACTTGTCCTAATTTTCTTTAGTTTCAGTTTGAACCTGTATATGAGCAGCTGATAGTTTGATCCACAATCAGTACCTGGTCTCCTTCAGACATTTAATATTGAGCAGTTCCATCAGGTCTTTCCACTAATGCAGTCAGTTTGGTTCCTGTATGTTCTACCTATTGAAGTCCATGTGTACAGTCACCATTTATTTTGGTGAAGAAATGTATTTGCAATGAAAAGGTCATTGGTCTTCAAAATTTTATCACCCTATCTCCTGCATCATTTCTATCATGAGGCCAGATTTTCCAATTACTGGGCTTTCTTTTTTGTTTCTAACTTTTGCATTCCAGTCACCAGGAATTACCAGTTCATCCTAATCACATGTTCAATTTATTTCAGATTGCAGAAGCTGGTAAAAATCTTCCCTATCTTCATTTGTAGCCTTAGTGGTGAGTGCATAAATTTGAATAATAGTCATATTAACTGGCTGTCCTTGTAGGTATATTTTATCACTTACAGCATTATACTTCAGGACAGATCTTGAAATGTCTTTTTTGAGGAGGAATACAACCCTATTTCTCTTTAATATCATTCCTGGCATAGTAGACCATATGATTATCTGATTCAGAATAGGCCATTTTAGTTCACTGATGCCTAGAAAGTTGATGTTATGAGCTCCATTTCCCTTTTGACAATTTATAATTTTCCTAGATTCATACTACATACATTGCATATTCCAATTATTAATGGATGTTTACAGTGGTTCCTCCTCATTTTGAGTCATGCCACACCAGCAAATGGAATTTCCTGGGGCTTTACTCCGTTCCTGTCATTAAGGTCGACTCTATTTTGAGGAGGCAACTCTTCTCCAGTTGTCTTTTGAGTGCCTTCCAATTTGGGGGGCTCATTTTCCAGCACTATACATGACAGTGTTTCTTTGCTATTCATAGGGTTTTCAATGGCTAGTTGTTTCAAGAGTGGTTCACCAGGTCCTACTCCCTAGTCTGTCTTTGTTTGGAAGCTCAGCTGAAACTTGTCCACCATGGGTGACCCTGCTGGTATCTGTAATACTGGTAGCATAAATTTCAGCATTACAACAAAATGCAAACCCCCATAGTACAGTAAATTGACATGTTTTCTCCTAGGGACAATCTATTTAGCAGTTGTATAGTGCTAGGGGAGGAATTATATCAACTAACCTTCTTATGTGCTTCCACTGCTCTGCTCAACACTGAGCCAACCTCACCTTCGGAACAGAGGCCTGTCTAATCTGACTGATCTAAGTCCTGGAAATTAATTGGGAAAAGCATACTATGAATGGTCAACTGTGTATTAAAGATGATCCATCCATATGCACTCCCTTTCAAGTAGTTTTCTATAATTTGAACACCTCCAATAAATGAAAGACACACTGTCTGAAGCAGCTAATTGTCTGTTTAGTTTTTTTTTTGCCTGCTTTTATCTATACATAGGTTCTAAATTTGTATTTTGAAAACTTAATTAAAAATAATCTCAAGTCCACAGAGCTCATTTAATATTGAGTGTGTTAATACACATAGATTTGAAATACTCCACCATCTTAAATTTTATCTGAATATAGTTTCATTTGTTTCTATTCCTTTAAAAAATTTCAACTCAGAATATAATAAAATACCCTAGCAAATGTCTGAGCAGGATATGGCTATCATCTTCCTCATTTTAGATAGCATTCTTTTGTTAATGCCCATTAGTTTTATCAGCTGCCACTACACTTCATTGGTTCACTAAGTTTCCAGGTGAATACATCTCCCATTTGGCTGTTTGTGCTGACCCTCAACCTCCTGTTTCTTATACTTGTGTCCTCCTTTTGTGAGTCAGGCTCAAAGTCCTATATTGTGTTATTGCTCAAAGAAAGGAGTTTATTATATACCCCACAATATCATTTGTTCACCTCTAGATAGTTTTCCCAACTGCGTTGTTGTTTTGTGTTTATAAGAAGCGTTCTTCAAAAAGAAAGTGAGATATGGTAAACCTTTATATGGGGCACATGCCACACACAATCAGCAACAGATTTTTCAGCATTTTGTGTAGCAAAATTCTAAGCCAATTTTAAAGGATGCTGACTGTGGAAAACTGACACAGGAAATAAGTCAGCAAAAGAATTTAAAGCACAAAGGACAATAGGAGTATTGAGCACAAAAACAGCAATAGAAGGTGGTTTATAAATTTGGGGAAATTAGACTGTCATCTTAAAGCACTCATCAGCTAGATGTTAATCTTGCACCTGTTTCATAGAAGTTTTTGTCTAATTCTCATGTAAGCATTTTAAGCAATCAGAATATATGTCTATATTACTAGGTGGGGTACTTCTGGGAGAATTACTTTAATTATAGTTAATCCTATTTTAGACTGATAGAGGCATTCTAATGTAACAGAGGATATGGATAACATTCAGGTCAGGGATTTCTTATGTATTTCATAGTTCTGCCCTCCACTACTGGACATAGTTGTTTTTAGGATGAAATACTACAGTAGGAGACCTAAGAAAACAGGGAAAGTTATTGCTCACCTACTTTTGAAGAAACATGTCTTTCTTTGAGGGTCAGACTTAGTGGAGTATTGTGAAATAACAAAGATTGCTTTCCACATTTTTAAATCATGATTTCTATGTATCTCTCTCTCCTCTCATCATCATTCCTGATGTTTTCCTGTCACCTAAACTTTCTACTTTTCTGTTCCTTGAGGAGTCACCTTAGTAACTAATTAAAAACTTACCATGAGCTAAAGATTTTTTTTTTTCAGGAAATGTATGCATTTATCTTAAGGAGTTATGGGAATATTTGGATAATTCCTAAAACTCAAAGTACTTAGGTGTTCTCATCTTGTACCATAAAAAATTACTAAAAATGGTTTGTGGTTGCCAAACTTCTCAAGTACCATGTTCCGATACTACTAGCAATAAAATTAGGGTTAAACTAACTTCTTTGAGTCCAGATTTTCTCAGCTTTATAACAAGGGTGTGACTACTACAAAAGTTTGGTATGAAAATGAAATCATATACTTGTTTGTACATGAAAAGCACTCAAGAAGTGCAATGATGGTCATTTTAGTTATTTACTGCTGCATAACAAGTTACATCAATTCTTTAAATTTCACATTATGGTGTCCACAATTCTATTGGTTACACAGGTCATCTTCAGTCAACATGGGAGAGGACTACACAGTGTATGAGTAACAGAATCCAAGGAACATTAGGAACCACCTTGGAGACCTGCTACCATGATGGTGATGATGACGGTGATGATAGCCCAGACTCTAGGAGATCAAGAACTTATCTAGAACTCAGAGAAAGTACCTGACACTCCCTTTGCTTTGGGGGCAATGAAAAAAGAAGCAAGATACTCAATGTGAAACTTTTATAATTCTAAAGAACACTGAGGAAGTTCCTGAGTGAACTATTCTCTGGAAAAGTAATATAGCTTACCAGTTTCCACATTTCTAAAACACAGTATATTCTAAAATCATTCAGCAGATGGTTGTTAAATGCTAGGAACTGTTCTATTTGCTACACCCATAAACAAAACAGGCAAAGATCCTTGCCCTAATGAAGCTTTCATTATAAGTGGAGAGACACAATAAAAAATGGTAAATTGTATGGTCTTCTACTGATAAGTGAAAAACAAAGTGCATAGTTTAAAAGGGATCTAAAATATTGGGGTGAGGTAGGGAGATTGTTAAAGGACTAAATGTTTATTAAGTGAATGAAGGAACAAGTCATAGGCTTGCCTCTGGAGACTCTGGGAGAGACGACTTCAAAAGTTACATGTATAATCGAGGCAGGATAGAAAGAAAAATTGGGGGGGACATGGGAAGGAAACAGCTTCTCTCATCTTGGGAACTGGTCTGAGTCTTATCAGCAGAGAATTCCAACACAATCAGAAGAGAGAAGCTGCTGTGAGACCTTCCTGCATTGACACCAGTGCTTCCCTAAGAATCTCACCAAACCAGATTATGGACTAAAATTAAAGCTAACAGTTCTAGATATTTTTCTTAAGACTATCTATAGTAGGAATTTCCTTGACTATCCCAATCTAGGCATTTTAACAATGCTTCTTTTTTTTTAACCTGTAACTCTATATCAGACACCTGTTGAGACCTACATTGAGCAATGTAACTTCAAAAGCTCCAAATCATACATAGACCCATTGTGGAAACACCTAAGTGCACCCCACCCTCTGGACCATGCACTATTCCTCACCCCTTTATCTAATAAACATCCAACTGCTTCACTCTTTTACTGACTCATCCTAAAACTCATTTTTGCAATGGAACCAAGGACCCAACATCTCCCCTGAGTGTTTTCCTTCTTGGGAGAACTTCTCAGGGTATGTGGTAATTTTTGGGTGCAGCACCCTTAAACCCACTGACATAGTGAGAAAAAATAGCTCAAAATGCTAAATGAAAGCAGTAGTTTATAGAACTTAGAACATATAATCTAGGAGGTACTGAACCTCAGAGCCTCAGTGTAACTGTCAGAATCGACACATAAGAAACACCATGCAAAGAACATAGTACTAGGTACTGTGTATGTGCAGCAACCAGAGTCACACAGGGCTGCAAGTTCACTGTGACTGTTGCCCAGGCAAGATAAAAGGTGTTGGAGTGGGAAAAGTCTACCTACCCAAATGCCTCCAACTTCTAAACCATACAAAAAGTAGTTCTTCAAGACACTATTGCCTTCTCTATTTCACAGAGGTAGAAACAAGTATTCAGAAGTCAAATAATTTACTAAGCATCTGACTCAATTCAGAGATAGTTTTCTTTCTCTGTGGTGTATCTCTTCTGCCAAGATCTTCTTAGATATATGATCAGAGAATAATGGCCATGTAGAAGATCCAAATGTTCAAAGCATTGTTATTTTATTCATGGAATTCTTAGGGACTGCAAACTTAGAAACTTTAGGTGTGTTACAAGTAGAGTCTGTGCTGCTCTTTTATCATTAAGTAAGATTTGTTAGGCTTCATGATGCACAATGCTACTTATGATTCAGAACCCTCGTTCTTTCTTGAGGTATCCATATATAATAGAAATGACAAGCTACAGAACATAGATTGCTCAGAAGCCATAGAACTTTAAGACTTTCTTCACAAGTTTGTAGGAATGTGAGGATAACATACATCAAAATAGCCTGAACTTGACAGGACAACAGAAGCTATGAATTTGGGTCAAATTGTTCATAATAAGCAGAACAAAACTAATTCTTAATAACTTATAAGAATATTTCTTTTATAATACTCATGATTATTGTTGTTAGGTGCCATGGAATTAGGTCTGAGTCATGGTGACCCTATGTAGCTAGTCATAGGGTTTTTCATGGGTGATTGTTTCAGGACTGCTTTGAAAGTGTGCTACCAGGTTCTTCTCCGATTTTTGCAGTGCTGGGGATCAAACCCAGGAATCAGAGAACATAGAGCAGCACTCTACCAATTGAACTAAATCACAGACTTAGAAAAAAAATAGATTAATTTATTATCTTATTTTTGACATGAAAATAGCTTGAATGCTAAAATAACATGTCCGAGAGAGATGAAATGGACTATACATTTCCAAAGAATTTCTAAAGGCTAGTGGTCCTTAGACCAATTTTCCTCTTGCTAGAGTTATAGACCACACTTTGCAACATTAATGTACAAGAAGGAGGGAGAAACAGAGATAACAGCTAAAGAAATCATGCTCCTAGGAATAAAATGAACAATTTAGAATATCCATCACAACACAAAAGAGACAGCTCTAATCCCACAGTATTGTTTGGAAACTTCCTACATGTTCCAGTGGATGAATGCCAGCCCTATTTTTGGACATGAACATCCAGGTTCTTGCTTCTTCTTGTTGTTAGGTGCCATTGAGTCAGTGTCTGATTCATAACAACCCTACTTACAACAGACAAAACACTACTGTCAGTGCTTCTCTTCTATTAATCGGGTTCTCAAGGGCAGATTGATTTTGGGGAGTGAGTTGCCAGGTCCTTCTCCCAAGTATACTGCATCTGGTGTTCTCAGACAGTCTCCCATTCAAGTACTAACCAGGCCCAACCCTGCTTAACTTCCAAGATCTGACGGGATCAGATGCCACAGTGCTATGGCCTCAGGCATGTTCTTGCTACCTGATATTAAATAAGTATGGATGGCATATAAAATGAATATACTAATGGCTTAAAAGTAAAATAAGGCAGCATTATCTTGCCAAACAGTACAATTTCAACTTCATTTTTCCCTTTGTCAAAAAATTATGTATTCCTATAATAAATTATAAGCCCACTAAGCACAGATTCATAATTTGACACCATTCTTTTCTCTACAGAGTCATTACTCAGGTTCTCATCTTTGAAAGAGAATGGTGACATTTTTGCTTTAAAAAGAACTCATTTTAATTTAAATTTATACCCATCCGGCATTTTAAATCAGGCAAAGTGAGCTGTGGAATGCCTGTCTTTGCCCCTGTCAGGCCCAGGGAAGCCAGTCCAAGGAAAGGAAAGGAGCAGAAGGGAAATGCTTGTCAGTCTGGGAGACTCCAGGGGAACACAAGGGAGGCAGATAGGCATCACTGATCAATACACATTTTTGACAGATGTCTCATCATTGTTGCCATCACCTTTTTGCCAGTTTTTAGCTCTTAAGATATTCAAGAATTCACTTCTCAACTTTGAGGAGAGAAAAGAAAGGAGACAATGTTTATTCTTCATACCCTTAGCTTTGGTTTGCCAAGCTGATTTCTGAATATGTAAATTCTCTTCACAAGGAGATCTAAAAGACCAGCTTCCTAGTTTGCTAAAGATAGGAATTAAGCCAGAATTTTCTCTGATAGAGACAAGCCAGGGAAGTGTATTTCCACTTATGTTGCTGTTTAAGCTAATTTAGCTAGAAATCCTGACAAAATAACTAGGCACTTTGTGACTGCTACTCCAGAAATACAGGTTTACTATTTTGATGTTTTTGAATTATGGTGCTGGAGACAAATATTAAATATACCATGGACTGCCAAAAGAACCAATAAATCTGTCCTAGAAGAAGTGCAACCAGAGTGCTCCTTGGAAGCAAGGATGGCTAGACTGCATCTCACTTATTTTGGACATTTAGTTAGGAAGGACCAACCCCTGGAGAAGGGCATCATGGTTGGGAAAGTGGCAGGTCAATGAAAAAAATGAAAACCCTCCCCTAGATGGACTGACACAGTATCTGCAACATAAACAAGATTGTATGCCTCATACAGAATTGGGAAGTGTTTCATTCTGCCATACATACGTTCGATATGACTCAGATCTGACTCGAAAGCACCAAACAACAAAGAAGTTGGGGGAGGTAGACAGAGAGAAAATTAAAGGCTTTAAGAGAAAAAGAGTGTCCTGCTGTTGACAATCTTCTGTCTCAAGGTAACTCACCAGTGAGGCAGCCAGCAACCATAATGCATGGCTCATAGTGTTGTACCCAGTGGCTCGACCCCAGAAACATAGTCCAAGACACAAACAAATGGATCAGGAGCAGAAAAGTTTATTCCTGGGAGTGGACTTTCAGAAAGCAGCATCTGACTCACTTTGGTTTGGGGCTTTATAGGGTAGGGGCAGAGAAGCAGAATTACAGAAGCAGGAACTTTTTTATGGTAAAGGGGTGGGGGGTACAAAGTAAGTTTCCATTTATCCAAAGCTCAGCCCATTATAGAAATTCCTGAATTTGACCTTTTACAAGGTTATCTTGTGACACTGCCTTTTTCTTTATCCAGCCCTTTGGTAGGCACAGCCATCTTGTCACACAGCTGCACTTATCAACTTTTGTTGAGGGCTGGTTTTCAAGGAACCGGTGATTTTAAAGTGACCTTAGGCCTGCTCTCACAATAGTGAAACACTTAGGAGTTATTAGGCATTTGAGATATTTTAATCTAGCAGTGCTAGGCATTTATGACATCAGATGCTACAAACTGGAAGCACAACTGGAAGCACATCACTCTCA